>JANKKB010030068.1:0-44074 GCA_026225775.1 Bursera palmeri | reverse complement strand
TGGGGGGTCAGAGTAAATTCCCCTCAGGAATTCTAACTAAGGTTGATTTGTTGGACAGCTGACTCATTTGGTTCCTTGATGAATCTGCTACTTTTGACAGTGGGAATGCATCACTAGAAGGGATATATGGTTTCTGAAAATTCCGTTTCTTTTGAAAGCTGTACATTTTCTATAGAGGTAGTGCAACAAGAGTGCTCAACAACCACTAAGCCAATTCAATTTTGTAGTCGATATATATATATTTTTTTTCTTTTTTCTTTATAGTCTTTCATTAGTTGTTTTTGTAAAGAAAAAATGGTTGACTCTTTCCCATGCTTCTTTTTGCTACTTCTACTAGAACCTTTTATGCCATCAATAACAACATGCACAAAAGAGCTAGTGGAAGTAGCAAAGAAAAGCTCTGCAAAGGCCAATCTAATAAGGGATGATGTATCTATAATATATAATGGAAACATTTGTTCCAGTTGTTTTCATAAATTATCGCCTTCGTTCAACGTGGTAACTTCTTTTTCTAAATCTGAGGTTGCATATAGATGAATGACATAGATACATTAAGATCTTATAGAAATCATTTGCATGGCATTATCGAGCATACGTATTTTTTCTTCTTTTGAGTTTCTTTTTTCTGTTAGGCGAGAAAGTAAAATAGCCAAGGCTGGAGTAGTGAATGCCCAGATGGTGTTTTCAATAAGAGCAGAGCTACACTTTATTTTCACTGACAGAAGGATCCATGTTGACAAATTAACATTAAAGAAGAATAATCTTGTTTGATTTGTTATAAAAATTTGTAACTTTTTATCCTGCCTGCCACATTTTGCACACACAACATGGAAACATGCACTTACAACTCCTCCACTTGAGAATATTTATGTTTCATCAGTGGCTGTAACTGAGCCTGCCAAGCTCTTCAACATTAGGTGCTGCTCGTAATGTAACGAAAAGAAAGACTTGGCGGGTGTGTCATTACACGAATTGTTTGCCTACGTTCTATCTTTGCTCAAACATCAATAGATATATGTGAGGAGATATCAGATATGTAATACAGTTAATTAAGGGTAAAAATGGACTTGGGGTTGTCTGATTTCTTGGCGATGGGTACGTAATTGGAGCAAACATGGAGCTTCCCAAGGAAATATTGTATTGAGACGCAGAATGACATATTATGCTTAATCTTGGGAAGCTATCGAACACTAATCGTAAATTGATTGAACAAGTTGTTTGACATACCGTTTTCAGTCGTAATATCTTTGCTTCATCTAAGTAATTGGCTGGTTTGTTTGCGTAATCTTATACCGTTCAATTCTTGTTTAAATAGAAAAAAAATATTTAATTGAGAAAATTTCTCCAAATAAATCTTATTTTATTGAGCCGAGCCGACTATTAATTCAATTTTGTTACATGCTTTTCACATGGGTCTTATTCAATTTTGTTACGGAGTAATAATAATTAATTATTTAATTAATAACATAAAATATAAGAAGGGGCAACTCGCTGCTTCGCCTCGCCTTGGATGTAGATGAAAAGCACCAAAACACTGCAAGAAAATGTTAGTGCTGCTCTAGGTCTACGCCAACATAAGCCACTCTCACCTTCTCTAGTCGCTACGATTGAGAGACGATCAAAAGTGAGGTAGGAAAGATGAGGATTATGATAAAGGGAAGCGTATGGGAAAACACGGAGGATGAGATCCTGAAGGCCACCGTTAGGAAATACGGCTAGAACCAGTGGGCCCGAATCTCCTCCCTTTTGGTTCGTAAATCAGCCACTCGGATATCGGACCATGAATTGGAGGAAATTGCAAAAATGGGTTACGGTAGTTATCTTCTTGCAGGGAATGAGGAACTGACAGAAGGAAGCGGTGCAACTCCTGCTCTTGTTGCAAATTATGCCCAAACACCTCAGCAAGGAATGACACCATTAAGAACGCCACAAAGAACACCAGCTGGTAAGGGTGATGCTATTATGATGGACGCTGAAAACCTGGGTAGGTTGAGAGTCTCAGACACCATTGTTGGGACGAGTGAATCCAGAGTTGCACCCTTCCGTTTTTTCTGGGGTCACTCCTAAGAAGAGGGATATCCAAACCCTAACCCAATGCTGCCTTCGTCAGAAACACCTGGTGCTGTGGGTCTTACCCTCTGAACTGGCATGACTCCAGGAAGGGATGGTTATTCATTTGGTATGACCCCAAAAGGAACTCCGATAAGGGATGAGCTCCACATAAATGAAGACATGGATATGCATGTGCAAAACTTGAGCAACGTAGACAAGCTGACTTGAGAAGAAACTTGCATTGTGGTCTAAATAATCTTCCACAGCCCAAAAATGAGTACCAAATACTTATCCAACCACCTCAAGAAGATAATGAAGTAGCCGAGGAGAAGATGGAAGAGGACATGTCTGATAAGTTAGCCAGAGAAAAGGCAGAGGAAGAGGCAAGGCAGCAGGCATTGCTTAGGATGATATCAAAAGTGCTGCGAAGGGAGCTTCCTAGAGCCCCTGTTGCTTCTTTGGAACTAATTAGAAATCCTTTGTTGAGACTGATGGAGACAAGAGTTCCTTCGTTCCTCCAACTTCTGTTGAGCAGGCTGATGAATTGATAAGAAAGGAACGTCTATCCTTACTTGAAAGTGATAATGCAAAGTATCCACTTGATGAAAAAGTGGAGAAGAAGAAGAAGGGTCCCAAGCGTTCTGCTAAGGGATCAAATGCTCCTGCTCCTGTGATTGAGGATTTTGACGAAGATGAGCTGAATGAGGTTTTTGTTTGTTCATTTAATTGGTCAGCATGCTGTCTATGATTCCTTTTTCCGGTAATAATGTTATATTCTATATTCTTAAAAGTTATTGTTAATCTAGAGTTGAAGCCTTTCTCTTATGTGAACTGAGAAAGAATCATCTCTACTTCATATTGTTAACGCACTTGCAGATTGCTAGTTTCCTGGATAGTTATACATCAGAGCTATATTATGTACGTTTAGGATATTTATGCAAAATTTCTTAGTAATTTTTAGAATTTGGCATACATCTGATGTTTCTTTGATAGTTTTGATATCAATTAAAAAACACAATTAGTAAATGGAATTCGTGTAAAAGGGGAAAACTGAACATTTGAATGGTTTCTCAGTACTCTTTTCCCTCTCCTGATGTATAAATTTGGCATCTCTTTGTTGAAAAATTTTATGCACAAGTAAAGAAATATTGTTGAACATTCTTTCTCTTGAGAATTCCATTGAATTTGTATGTTGAGTTCAACATACAGCTTTTCATTTGCTGATTAGGTGCTTGCATTGATATATGTGCTAGACTAATCTTAATTAGGACGAATTCCGTGGAAGTGTCTTAAGAGTTTTCTCTACTAAATTCTTAAGATTTCTTAAATTTCAAGCCTCTTTTTTTTTTTTTTCCTTTAAAATTCTTTTAGATGATGATTGCCACAAACAATTTTTTGAGTAGAAAGGTGTTTCCTTTTTAATGTTTGATTTAACCTGAGGACAATTTATATTGGAGAAACAGCAACAAGACTACCATATGTTTCATTGGGCATTGGTGTTTTGGGGTCATATCCTTATTCCCTTTTTTTCTTAAATGGAGTCAATAGTCAAACATGATTCTATTGATAAAGATTAAAAAGAAAAAAAAAAAAAAGTATTTAGTAGTGAATCCCTCTCACAACACAAGAGGAGGATTTAAGGGATGGAAGATATACCTGCCCACTTTTCCTCCAATGGAGCCACGGAGGAAATAGTTAAAGGCCAACTAGATTTACCGATTCTATCAAATCTTTTGTTTTATGCATGAGCTTCTGTATTTTAGTTCAGAAATTAGCAATATTAGAACTAATAATGTATGCCGGTCTATAGTTTTGATATTGTTTGGTTGTAGAATGATATCAGTTTACTTAAAAAAGAAGTTTTTTCTCTTTCTCAAAGTATATCCTAGTTTTCTTCAAATTTCTACTGGTTATTGCATTTAACTGACTTGAATCTTTATGCTGGAAGTGTCAACAATAGCTGATATGTTACTTTGTATATTTTTTAAGGTTCAAATAATTCCACTGTTTCTTCATTTTTTATATTCTGTTATAGCCAATAAATCTATTATCTTTCTCTGTGGTGGTTTCAGGCCAATGGGTTGATAAAGGAAGAGGCTGAGTTTCTTTGTGTAGCAATGGGGCATAAAGATGAATTCCTTGATGAATTTGTCGAAGCTCACAACACCTGTCTAAATGATCTCATGTACTTCCTTACCCGAAATGCATATGGTCTCTCAAGTCTTCCCGGAAACATGGAGAAACTTGCTGCCTTGCAGAGTGAATTTGAGATTGTGAAAAAGAAGATGGATGATGATAGGGAGAAGGCTTTACATCTTGAGAAAAAGGTCAAACTTCTCACGCAAGGTTATGAGGTATGCTATGCCGGCTTATCATTTTTGTTGTGGTTTTTAATACATTGGCCTATGGTAGTTTGATGCTCTTATTTCTTCTCAGATACAGTACACAGGCCTATAGCTGTTTAATGCCCTTTTCTCTTTTAGAATATAAATAGTACGTTGCCAAATGACTGTAGTGTTTTGTATTATTTATCTGAAAAGAAATAAGTTCTGAATTAAACTAGTCACGCTTGTGGCTATTATCATAGGATTGGAAGTTGCTAAATTGCAAATTTAATGGAAGATGGTATTTTATATATAGATCTTAATGATGTAGGATCAATTATTATTAATAAAATCTGATCCTACTTTTCTGTTTGTTGGTTGACATTTGTTTTACAGACAAAATTTATTACTTCTATGATGAACAAATTTATTGCACCCTCAGTTTAGAATTTATCCAAGTCATTTGATTTGCATAAAATTAAGTATTTCTAGTTGACAGGGAAAGGAACAGGGTTACGGTTACTTTTGGAGGACTGAGCTTAAATGGAGTAAGTAGAGAACGAGGTTTAAGCTGATACTAGGTTTTCTAAATTGTCACCATTACTATCATTTAAATCAGATTATGGTACTAAAACTTTGACATTTCTTTGTGATCAGAAACGAGCTGAAAATCTTTGGAATCAGATTCAGTCAACTGTCAAACAGATGGAGACTGCTGGAATGGAAGTTGAGTGCTTCCAAGCTTTGCAGAAGCAAGAGCAGTTGGCAGCATCAAATAGAATAAACAGTCTATGGGAGGAGGTTCAGAAGCAAAAGGGACTTGAGCAAAAATTACAGAAGCGCTATGGAGATTTCTTGGCTGAGCTGGAAAGCGTTAGCTGCATACAGACTAGAGGCACAAAAACAAGAAGAAATTGCTGCAGAGAAACATTCCCTTGAGGCGGCGGAGGCTGCAGCAAATCAAGCTAATGTGCAAAATTCAGAGGAACTTGGAAGTTCTATGTCAGTTGAGCCATCTCATGATGAAAATCCAGGCCTTCAAATAGATGCTGCCCACATGGATGTTGATTCAGGCATAGAGCATAAAACACCTGACTTGGATGTAAGCTTATCTAGTACTTTGCCGCCTTCTGCAGATGGGACTCCTGCTGTTGAAGGGCAGAATGTTACATAAGCCAGAAATCCAAATGTCTTTCCCAGACAAGAAGACGTTAAGCATGAAACTGTAAATGATGATGGTTTTGCCAATGGGGATGCCATGTTAGTTCCCAGTGCTGAAGGTGTCAACACGAATTTGTCCACAAGAGTCGGAGGTCAAGGACAATCGATCTATCCCAAATGGAGATTTTACTAGTTTGGAACAAGTAAAACAGAGAATTGGATGGGGAAAAAGAGTGAATATCAAGAGAATGCTGTGATGACAGCATGAAGATGCTTGAATCCTCCCTTGGTATTATAATAATCATTTGGTAGTTGTTCTTATAGGGCTAATTGATATTTCTTTTGTATGGTTTTGTGCAAGCTGGTCTTTATCTTATGGACTGCTTAGCCTCCATTGTATAGCTTTTTCTTTAATACAACTTATAGTTTCTTATTAAAAAAAAAAAAATTATATATATACTGTAATCATTTGGAAATTGAAGAATCATCAAGAAATGCGGTGGTCTTGTATGTTACCTTTGTAACATTTTGGAGCGGTGATCAGGTTGTTGATGAATTATTGTTATCCTCATAACTCTTCCGTTCACGTTTTTGGTAGAACTGAGAGCATATATCGTCCGTTTTGTTTGAATGCTGAAAGAGACCAGGAAAGAGGGTTGACTCTTTCCCATGCTTCTTTTTGCAACTTCTACTAGAACCTATTCTGCCATCAATGCCAACGTACAAAAAAGAGCTATTGGAAGTAGCAAAGAAAAGCTCTGTAAAGGCCTATCTAATAAGCATGATGTATCTAGAATATAAAATGGAAGCAGATGATCAAGTTATTCTAATAAATTATTGCCTTTTCATTCCATCTTGGTACCTTTCCTCTCTAAATCTGAGCTTGCATATAGATAATAACACAGAAATATTAGGATCTTGTAGAAATCATATGCATAGCACTATCGAGCATACGTTTTTCTCTTCTTTTCAGTCTGTTAGGCAAGGCAGTTAAATAGCCAAGGCTTGACCAGTAAATGCTCATCTAAGAGCAGACCTACACTTCATTTTGACTGACAGCCGATCCATGTGGACAAAATGTTCAGAAACATTAAGAAGAATGCTCGTGTAAGATTTGTTCCAGACATTTATAACTTTTTATCCTGCCTGCCACATTGTGCACACACAAACATGAACACATGGACTTACCAACTCCTCCACTTAAATTTTTTCATCGTAGCACTTGAGCAAGCGTTTCATGCTCAGGTACTTTCATATCCTACTATCAGCAGTCTTCATTGTCGTACCTGCTTATCTCATCTCTAAAGAGAATATTTACGTGCACCATAACCAACCAAATGCACATCAGTTGCTGTCACTGAGCCTGCCAATCTCTTCAAGATTCGGTGTTGCTTGTAATGTAATGAGAAAATAGACTTGGCAGGCCTGCTGACGTCAGGTTTGAAACTCGGACAACCACATGTGGGCTAGTGGTTGCCCCCACGTTACACAAGTCACAAGTTCTTTTGCTGACGATCACTCCCTCTGTGCTCAATTGCTGGCCTATTCTTCACATCCTCAAATATATATGAAGAGAATATTGATAATATCAAGTTTACTGTTGATTGTCTTGTTATTTTACAGTGAACGACATTAATTAAGCAAAAGTAACGCAATAAAATTAAGGTAAAAATGGACTTGAGGTGGTCCCAAGTTTTGGAAGATGTAAGCCAGTCCTCGTACGTAATTGGAGCATTCAGGGCGCTTCTCAAGGAAATATCGAATTGAGATGTGAGACTGAGAATGACACATGCCAACTTACGGGAAACTATTAAACTCTCGTCATAAGCTGATTGAGCAAGTTGCTTGACACGCCCTTTTCAGTCGTAACGTCTTTCTCCTTCTGATGGTTACCTGGTTTGGATGTATAATCTTACGTGCACACTACAACATTCAATTCTTGGTTAAATATAATAATTATTTCAACTATAATGTGATGATTCTATTTGTTTCATAGTTAACATCAAAGGAATTCTAAATCATCGACGTAGCTCTATTTTACATGATAACATTGATGTCGTACACCTAGATCGTTCAAGGCAAGAGATGATCGATTATTACTTAACATAATTGGAAATGATTGCTACGATTGGAGAGCCATTAGGTGGTTTTTTATCTCGGTTTCTCAAGTTACGTTTTGACTTGAAATCACTAATTTTAGAACAATAATGGCCTAGATTTTTTTTCAAAAAAAAAAAAAAAAAATTGAGAANGGCCTAGATTTTTTTTCAAAAAAAAAAAAAAAAATTGAGAAATGTTACCAATTGCAATGAGTGAAGCTTTAATAATTGAAGAGATCTACCAACATCCGCCATCATGGTCCATATGGTCCATGAGTCTCCCTAGTCCCCACATGCATATTTACGGTGGCGGTGGGCCATTAAATGTTTCTCAAATTTTATTGGAAACTTCATCTCTGTTTTATATCTATTACTAACTTTATATTAAACATACTGGTGGATTTCCTTACCATTCAAAGTTCATCCAGGGTATATCCACCAATAGATCCACCTCTTCCACCCACGGATCCCACTCCACCCAAGGATCCAACTCCTCCACCCAAGGATCCAACTCCTCCGACTCCTCCACCTCATATGGGGATAAATCCTTTATCCAGTAGTCTTCCTATTGATCTGTTATAAGGCATATTTATAGATCATTCAAGCTATTTACCCCTAACCCTACTCCTGATCTCATGTGTCTCATCCCACATAAATTTTCAAGAATTTCATGCAAACCTTCCAGAAGTGCTCAAGCAAGATATTGAAAATAGGGTATTCTACGCTTTTGATTATCCTTAAACGTCTCGATCCACCATAATCCTGATGTGGAAATTCATCCACTGTTTTCTCTCTAGACCTTGTCAGGGTACACCCCAAGGTTCACATAAAATCCAACTCCTCTAATATTTAAATATTAACACATCCAAAATTTAAATAAAATAACATATACACTCCTAAGGTCAGATAACTTTTAATAAAAAAAATTTTATCGGTATTTATCTTATTTAAAAATTTAAAATAATAAATATTTTGATTTATATTAATAAAAAATTAATCCAACAAAATAAAATATATAAAAAAATTTCTAATACTATAAAGTATTATTTTCAAACTAAAAGAATTATCAATGAAATTTGATATAAAATAATATAAATAAATTAAATATGTTAACTTTTTAAAATTTTTACTGTTTTTTAAATTTAAATATTATCTTTAATTTTATTAATGAGCAAAACCTTTTAGTTAGAATCTAACAATATCATATTCTAAAAAGTTATATTAAAGACAATATTTGAATTTGGAAAACAGTAAACATTTTAAAAAGTTAATATATTTAATTATTTAATAATATTTATAACCAATATAATAGTTTGAAGATAATGGTTTTTTAGTGCTGAAGATTTATTTTTTTGATATTTTTATTTTATTTGGATTAATTTTTATGATTTTTTATTAATATAAATCAGAATATTTATTATTTTATTAATTTTTAATAAAACAAATAAAGGTAAGACAAAAGTCTTTATCAAAAAGTTTTTTAAAGCTAAGGGTGTTTATGTATTTCACTCAAACTTTTAAGGATGTTTGGTACTTTTTCAAATCGTGGTTGGCTTTTATATAATTTATCCTGGACACCCTGTCTGAGACATTGTGTCGTTTTATCTATCTACGACAGTTAATTAATTCAATTATATTTTGAAATAATGTTTTTGAAAATCATAATATAAAAATGAGAGATCACGTAATTGCGATTACTAAGTTTTATTCATACGTAATACAACAAAATTATTATGATCACATGAATGGACAAACACGTGATGCTTGCTTATTATATTATTTATGTAAAATCTTAAACACATTTTATTATAGATTATACCCCACATAATCTTGTCTTCATGACATTTACAACGTCTTTCCCTCTCATAACTTACTCAAAGATGATTCGAATTCAATAATGGTGGCCAAGATCTGTGATTGCTTGCAAATAAATCAATACTGGGTTATAAAGGCATTCAATTATTAACATAATTATGTTTTTGCACAAAATAATTATAATCCTACAAGAAACACGTTATGTTTGATAGATAGTATTCGATATTGTTTAATACAATCCGATAATATTCGTTGAGCGTTTAAAAATGTTTAATTGATAATTTTAGATATTTAATGGATTATGATATTTAATTTTTTTTGAAAAAAATAAATTTCAAATAAAATTTATTAATTTGAATCAAAATTATAAAAAGTTTATAGAATAAGTTGTAGCGGTGCCAAGCTCCACAACACAATAATAATAGAGGATAAACAGGTATGATATCTAAATTTCTAAATTTCAGGGGATGCGTTTAAAATATGAATATTTTCGTGACTAACCAACTTATTTGTATAAAATCTAGGCGTTACAGAATGGATTGACTTGACATGAATGAGATGGATAAGAACGGACCTCGCCGGTTCAGGTTGCGCGCCACTTGTTGCGCACTGGTCCACGTTAAGTTACCGGCGGGGCCGATACAGGTGAAACTTGAAAGCAAAAACAACTACTTTGTCTTTGGTGAAACTGTTGCTGCCTCGGCTAGCCTTTAACTGTTTATACTTTTTTTCTTTTAATTGCGGCACGTTCTTACATGTTCTGTAAAGCACTATTTTATTTCCTGTCTCGATGTGGATCACAGATTCGTTTTCAATTCAATAAAATCAAAGCAAAAATAGAGAAAAGAGTTGCTACGTGCTATTATGATAATGCCATCTTGCAGTTGTCATTTATGGGATTTAGATTATCTCCATTAATGACAAACAACTCTGCCAGCTTGTGATTTTTGTGGTCCATCGATATTCCTATCGCACGTTTTAGTTGTACGAAATCTTCAAATTAATATATTACACATATAGTGGTTGTTACTTTATAAGGCAATCGACGTTACTAATGCTAAAAAGTAAAAATCAAATCATCAACTCATACGTCAAAAAGACCATAATGAGTGTTTACTTTCGCGCACAAAAGGTATGTACTAACCAAAAAAAGAAAAACAAAAAAACAAAAACAAAAAAATAGAGAAATATCAATTTTAGAAATCCCAGGGGCAAATTTTGTTATTTTAAAACATTTGAAGGATGTTTCAAGAGTTTTTTTTGTCACTTGTGCGCCCCAAGAAGTCCAAAAGGTGTTGCCATTGGGGGTAAATATATAGACACCTCCGAGGTTTGATCTAAGTAACAATCTCACTCCTGTTATTAATAAAGTAATATAGACACCCCTGGAATTGGAAAATATGGGAGTCTTGACCCATCAAAATAGGGGTCTTAATGTTACTTAAAATATCAAAATATGGGTCTTTATGTTACTTTATGAATAATAAGGGTGAGTTTTACTTAGATCAAACTTTGGGGGTGTCTATGTATTTACCCCGTTGCCCATTGTGAATTCAATGTGGCGTCATGTGCAATCATAATTACATGGTTTTGGGCACATCATGACTGTAGAGGGACATGACGAAACTAGAAACAAAACCACAAGTTCAGTTGCTTCATAAATGAGACAGCATGCGAATGAAACTGATTAGCGCCATAATTTCTGAGTGTAACCGGAAATAGCTAGCATAGCAATGATGAGGGTGGATGATTGACGAGTTGTCCTCCTCTTCCCCATCCCGTCCCAACTTGGCCTCCTCATTAATCGTAGCTGGCAAATTAAATCACTGTTCGGGGTTGTCGAGCGCTTTTTGTTTCGACCTTTTTCATGCTACCGAATTACTCGATTTGACCTCCTTACATGTGTAGAAGGTTGAAAGCTTGCGAATTGTAATATGAAAGAATAAAACAAGTTATAATTCTTCAAACTTTTACTATTTTTAATTTTTTTTTGTATAATCCAACTATTTATTTGTTTAATAAAATTTTGTGATATTATATATTTTTTTTACTTTATAGTTTGCTAGACGCTTGCGATTGTCTTTCTGTTAGCAAAACTAAATAAAGTGTTTAGGTATCCAATTATTGAATTGATTTATTAAATATCTAATTATCAAAATAATTTATTGCATATACATATATATAAAAAAATATATATAAAATCTATATTTAGTCATATATACAAAAACACACACATACATATATATAGATATATATATAATTCTATATGTAAGACTATCTTTTTTTCTTTTATTAAGTGGTAACTATCTATTACCTATTGTTGTCAAAGTGTTTAGGTATATTATAAAATATTCAAATAAAATAATGTTTTAAAAATTGAATTATTTTCTCAAAATTTATATGTCAAATCCAAATGGACAAAAGTTTTTACTATTCTAGATACTAATACTTGACAACCAACATATGTTTGACAACATATAATATTATTTGATGATATTAATGACTAAGTATCGAAACTGAGATAAATCACAATTTTTAAATATTTAAATTATCTTATTTTTTAATTATTTGGAGCTAAAAATAATTCATCTAAATAATTTTCTAATCAATTAATCAACAGTTCATTTAACAGGTAAACAATTTATTTAATGAATTAACTATTTATTTAAAGGATAATATTAACGATTTATCTTAATAGATTAATAATTTTAATAAAAATTAATAAATATAATTAAATAAATCTAAAAGATTATTAAAATGGATTATTTTTTTAACGTCCTTCGAAACGACACACTTTCTCTTATTTAAAAGTAAAACGGTAGGTATGTTTTTTATGAGTTTGTCTTATCAACCACCGCCACGTTTATTGTCAGTTTTTATTAAGTCGTACTTGACAAAGAAAATTTAATTCCGTCTACTTCATGAATTTGTCCCTATTATCCTACTATTTAAAGCTACGAGAAATTTTTTTTGATAGAAAAGACACCAAAATTATTTATACACTGAATCTACCAAAGTCTTTTTATATCTAAGATACTCCATTATTTAAGAAACCAAGACAATGGAAAGTATTGCGGGAAAAAAAAAAATATGTACAACCCCTCTCATGAAATATCAAAAATACCCTTATGGATTTCACTGGCCTCATTCTATTTGAAATTGAGGTTCCTATGGTACTAAAAAAATGATAGGGGTGATGATGTCATTAGATCATTCGATATTTTCTCCCCAAAGTTTTATTGATTATAGCGAAATTTTTTAATTTAAAAAAAAAAAATTCCAATACCGTAAGTTGAGCTTGGATAAATTAGCAATTGTTTTATCCTAAGTGTCTCCATTAGTCCAAATTAAACCTTATCTTATAATTGGCAAACTCCTGATTTACCACGTGTCACCTAAAGAACCAGCCTATCAATCAAATGCTTAAACTCAACTCTCAGTTAGAGAGATCAATTTGAATTTAGTTTCTTTAATTATAATTAAGATTTCAAAGTTCACTGATTCTTCCGATAGAAGTGAATCGTACATTTTCTTCTGTTTAATAAAAATCTGCCGCATGTGCGAACCACTTGACTTATTCCCTAAAAGTCGATATTTTTGTTTATTCACAAAATGACCTCAAAAGTCTAGTATATTTCGAAAAGAGCAGCGGACAGGGAAAGCTAGTATAAAAACTTGTGATGACGGGAAGCAGAACATAAAGCTAACCCTGGTCCTCTCTTTATCACTTCCTCTCCATAATTGAATAATTATAATGATTCATTGATGAATAGATTTAATCTCTGAAAATTAACAACTTTGGCGAGAACCAACCAAAGCCAAGAGCACTACACTCTTTTCTTTAGTCACTTTCCATTATTGGTGAAATTCATTTTCCTCCATTTCTCACAAAAGGTTGATCCCAACACAAAAAGAAGATCCTCTTTTCTCTGAAAGACAGAATTTCAGAGCCTCTGGATTTGTTTGAGGTATCTTTACTTTATTGCTTTTTCCAATAAGAATCTGTTTTACGTGTTTCGCGGAAATTCTGTTTTATGAATCGTTTATGTGTTTTTGGACTCTGCGAGTTGTTTTTGTTTTGTTTTGTTGAAGGTTTAGGAGTTCGTTGATGGTCATCTAAACTTATTTTCTGTCTCGAATCAGACGTTCGAATTTCGCTTCAGGTATTGCAGTTTCTCTCTGGATTTATGTTCTGTTTGGTTGCCGCGAAAAAAAGCGAGGAGAAGATGATGTTTTAAATATGAAATTATTTGTTTATATATTACTTGTACGAGTGGAGAATCATTATATATTTTTTAATAATTTTTCTCGAGTTTCTCAGGAACCGAACAGAAGATTAACTATAAAATTTACCAGCTTGTGCTACTGTTTCCCAAATAGCTATTTTGATTACAATAATTGAAGACTGGAATAATTGTTTTATTTTTCTATCATTATCATTATTGTTGTTATTAATGTTATTTACTTGGTTATTTATTTTTAACCAATATATGAGTCGAGGTGAAATAAGTTAACGAAAAACTTGGAGTGATTTCGCTGACTTGGTCAAACTCGACGGTTGCTTGTACAGTATACTAAACATTACTATCAATGGTGGCCCGTGGGCTAGAATTATGCAAATCATATGGGATTGTATAACTGGTGATGCATGAACCAAGCTATGTGAAGGTGGCTTTTGCTTGAATTTCAGAGAAGGCATAAGTTGACTCTTGGTATGAAAGGCGCCTGGCCTGGGCCCCTGGGGAGAACTGGAGTCTTTAAAGTTGATTGAAATGTGTTATTATATAAAGTAATGCACTCTCAAAATCAATTTTGTCGCAGAAAACAATTTCTTCATTTGGACTGAGGTCAGCAATAGCGATTTTGAATGCTACTGCAGTATTTGGATTATTTTCTTTAATGACCCTGCAAAGTGAATGATCATGTTAGCTGGGGAATGGGGAACATCGCTCATGTCAATGTGGAATTGAGCATATGGCTTGGTGCTGTGAAAAATTGATTCCTGATGTCTATTTTATTATTGAATGGAGAGATATGATTGGATCCCTGAAAAGAATTCATCATTTATATGCCAGAAAAGATAAATTCTTTTCAAAAGAGGTGTATGATAGGAAGACATATGTGAATTTTGCATTATACTAGTGTTGCAAAACTGTAAACTCTTTGATTTTATGTAATGTAAGAAGGATAGGATATATTAAACCCCCAGAAAGGGAAAAATTAATATCTATTTGTGGTTATGGTTTTTCCTTGTTGTGCAAAGAATCATTAAACTTGCATGAACAATGTTGATATTGGAGAAGTTTTATGCTAGACAACATACTAATATAATGATTATGCATTACTTTCCTTGTTGACCTTCAACATGAAAATGACTTTCCTTTTCCTGTAATGTTGTTAGAACTTTCTTTCTTATCTGACTTAAATTTGTATGTTATCAAATGTAGTGAAGAATGGTTGCCTTTGGGAAAAAGTTGAAGGAAAGGCAGATTCAAGAATGGCAAAGGTATGTTTGATATGTTTTTAGATATTCCAGGTTGCACCACTTAGTATCAAATGCACTTTGATAGAGACATCAAAGTCATCTTTCACTGGGAAGAGTGAAGTGTAAATCTTTCACTTTGTTTGGTGATTTACATTTTCTCTTTTTAATACTTACCCTTTTTTCTGATAGAAAACTATGCCGTGACTGCATATGTTAATACATTATATTACATCTTACTAGAGGTAGATATTATTATGACTATAGCTTACTTGTCTGATTGCGTATTATAGTCGAATGGTAATACAATCTGTTGTTATTACTCTGCTTAGAGCATGAAAAACCAGTCCTGCTGTATGATTTCTTTTCTGCATGTGTGATGTGAACTGTAACATAGAAATTGTCATGGTTGGCACACACAAAAACATGCATGCATGCATATGGACATGCACAGAGTGAGAAGAGGCACTGCTATTATGACTTCACTTGGTTATGGAAGTCTTTCTAGCCTATCTGGAGATTTTATCACAGCAGAACATAATTTTTGTATTAATTGAAGTTGCTAAATCGCCATGCTTATAATCGGATTTCTTTCAGATACTACATAAACTATAAATTGATGAAGAAGAAAGTAAAACAATATGCTCAGCAAATTGAAGTCGGAACTCAAGATCGTCGTCATGTTCTCAAAGATTTTTCAAGAATGCTTGATAATCAGGTATGTTAGAAGATTGTTTTTAGAAATCTTATGTTGGGAAACACTTATCTTAAATGTTCTTTGCTTTTCTAAAACTATGATAAAGTTCGAATTAAACTAGGTTCTCATATTTATGATGGAGCTGGCAGAAACTGGCATTAAATACTTTTTAAAAACCACAGCTTTTATATGTATGTAGAAATTTTACATGTGTAACTTTTTTGGTTAATTGGTGAGGAGCAGGCTGACCTGTTGGATTTGCACCAAAATATGTTTACTTGTTGGTACTTCTTAGTTTAATACTTTGTATGTTTGTGATAAAAAATCTGTGTTATTTGATGGAGGCTAAATATATAGGGTTATTTCTTTATTATTATTATTATTATTTTGTAAATACTTTCTTGTTTTTTAAATTTCAGATTGAAAAGACTGTCCTTTTCCTGTTGGAACAACAAGGTCTCCTTGCAAGCAGGTTGGCCAGGCTTGGAGATCAGCATGATCTTCTTCAAGAGCAGCCAGATATATCCCAAATAACTGAACTACGAGAGGCTTATAGAGCAGTGGGACAGGATCTTTTAAAGCTTCTATTTTTTGTTGAGATCAATGCTATTGGTCTGCGTAAGATACTGAAGAAGTTTGATAAACGCTTTGGTTATAGATTCACTAATTATTATGTCAAAACTCGTGCTAATCATCCTTATTCTCAGCTGCAGCAAGTGTTCAAGCATGTGGTAATAGTTGGAGATTTTTTATATTATTGCACGATTCCATCTGAAAGTATTATGTGATAATAGAGCAGTGTAGAGTTTAAATTATAGCCTGTGCTTCTTCCTGTCTCCTTAAGCTTTAACACTGAACACTGGAATTGTGCAGGGGTTGGGGGCTGTTGTGGGAGCTATATCTCGAAATCTTCATGAACTTCAGGATCGACAGGGAAGCTACTTATCCATATATGATGAGCCTGCTCTTCCTCTTCAGGTTTGTCTTGCTACTCCAACTTGTATAAACTGTTGTGTTTCTTTCTGACTCTTCTCTGGTACTGATAACAATTAAAATGTCGGAATTCATGTAGGATCCTGTGGTTGATTCAATAAAAGCAGCTGTAGACAGGTTAACCAACTCAACAAACTTCCTCAACTTTTTGGCTCAACATGCACTCATTATGCAAGAAGAGCTACCTACTCCTATCGAGGAACATGTTGATGATCAGAAATACCATTTTATGTCACTCTTCTTGAACTTAGCGAACACATTTCTTTATATGGTCAATACATATATAATTGTTCCTACAGCAGATGACTATGCTTTGAGCCTTGGAGCTGCAGCAACAGTTTGTGGTGTTGTTATTGGAGCAATGGCTGTTGCACAGGTGTTTTCTTCTGTGTATTTTAGTGCATGGTCAAACAGTTCATACTTCAGACCTCTTGTGTTTAGCAGTATTGTTCTTCTCATTGGAAATGCCATGTATGCATTGGCTTATGATCTTGATTCGATAGCAATTCTCTTGATTGGTCGTCTTTTCTGTGGGTAAGTGCTCTTTTTCTTTTTTTTTTCCCTCTTTGTTTAATTTTGATAAGCACACAACTATTGGGATGTGGTTTCTCATGGATTTCACCAAGGGAATTTCTATCATTTCTTGCTTTCCTGACTAACTTCACAATTATGAGTGATGTGAGATCGTTGGTGATTAACCGTCTCAAAGCTCGTTTCAATCATAATAAAGTTTGTTGCCTAAAAATGACTCTTGGGAACCATAACTTGGTTTCGTAGTTTAAGATGTCACTACTATATTTTATGCTTGTCTTAGGTTGACAAAATTGTACTTTTAAATTTCAGATTGGGTTCTGCTAGAGCTGTTAACCGGCGTTATATCAGTGATTGTGTACCACTTAAAATCCGAATGCAGGCATCGGCAGGTTTTGTTAGTGCCAGTGCACTTGGAATGGCTTGTGGTCCTGCTCTTGCTGGTTTACTTCAAACTAATTTTAAGATTTACAAGCTTACATTTAATCAAGACACTTTACCTGGCTGGGTTATGGCTGTGGCATGGCTTATATATTTGGTATGGTTGTGGATTTCATTTAAAGAACCTTCTCGTGATATTGAAGAGAATCATACACCACCTGAACAGGCTGCAGGTATATTAACTCCTATCACGTTGTCTTTTTGGCTTTGATATTTAGTGCTTCTGATTCTTGTTACAATAGTCATTTTTAGGACGTTTATTGAAGCATCTTCTTCTAATATGCAACTAAAAAATATTTTATGCGTTTCTCTTGGAAGAATTTCTGAAGATGAAAGATGAAAACTTTTCATATGGCAAAACAATTACAGAGTGGATTAGAACTGCTTGCTTTTTGATAAGTGTCTCTAATTGTTAAAGTTTTAATTTTGCTAATATAGTAGATGTCGGAATCTTAGAAAGGTTTTGATTGAAAATACCAAAGTTATGAATAGATTTTTTTCCCCTGAATTGGAAACTTATAATACACATTGTTCTAGTCATTCTGACAGGAGATAATAGGAATTTATTGTGTCAGTCAACTTATTATTTCAGCTTGGTAACTAGGGGTACTTGGTACTGCCTCTAATCTTTGCTCTATTAAGCAAACTGGTATTAGCAGCTATTTTTTTAAATTGAAGAATTGTAGTTGCCTCACTTGGTTTGGGATGAAACCCAGAACACAGTGCAAAGCCCCCTTTGCGCTTTGGTGCAGGTGATTTTGGTGATGACCTTGTGTTGGTCATGACTCTACATAAAATTCATCAGTTTTAAGATATGAATCTTTATACGACTTGAGTCTGGACTGGATTAAGCTGTTTAGAGATTGTGTTGATCTGTAGCTTATAGGCAAGCTGAGATGAAGGTTTCCAATTAACTTTTGGAATAGTGGGATCTTGAAAATAGTTAAAATGTGGCCAAAAGGTAGTCTTATGGAGTTCTACATAGGAGAAACAATGAAATGAGTGGAGGTGGGCCAGGTACACATTGAGGTCTGTCCAATCTTATTTAACCACTCTAACAGTGGATCGAAACCACTATCTCTTCACTTTTACATATGGAAGTTGGTTCATCTTTTAGAATTTAAATATTGTCATGAATTTGTAAGAATGATTAATTTGGATCTTGGTCCTTATTAATGGCAGAACCAATAGCAAATGATGAACTCGAGAAAGGTCTTAAGCAGCCATTGCTCATAACTTCTTCTGAAGAAAACCAACAAGATGAAGATGGTGACCAAGAAAACGATGGAAGTGAAGAAGGTCCAGAGGAATCTCACAGACCTGCTGCTTCAATTCGATCAGCATATAGACTACTTACACCCTCTGTAAAGGTATGTGATTTATTCTATTGTTTTAGTTTCCAAAATGCTGATAATTCAGATCAGTTATTTTTTAAGATGTCATTATTGCATAGAAAGATTGTGGTGCGCATGCATAATTAAATGAGCTACTCATAGGAAAAGATATTCAGGACTCTCTCCACAAAATAGGTGCCATATCTACTCGGCTACAAATTTGCTCATCTTTCCAAATTTGACTTCCCATGTCATGTAGGATTTGGTTTTTTACTAGATTGCTCTGATAACTACATCTTCATCTCTATGGATATATAGACTTGGTAAGTCAGCTTAATATTGTTATATGCAGCTTGCATTCAATGGAATATAAATCTTGATTGGATCCAGTTATTAGTGTGAAGACATTATAGCATGGTTTATTTATGGTGTCTAAATATGCAACAATTGACATTCTAGTGTCGCAAGAGGTTTTATTATTCATATGATTAGTTAAAACGTAATATGTAGTTTTAGTTACCATAGCTAGAGGCAATGCACAAAGTTTTTAAACTTTGAGTGGATTTAGGTCTATATTGAATTTCAACAAAAGCTCAATCAGAACCTCAATTGTAGGTCTACATATTTTGATTGTTCCTTTTTTGTATTAATTAGAAGATAAGATAGTTTATCTATAAAGCTATTGGTTGAAGGTACTTAAACAGCATTAAAATGAGTTGAGAGGGAACTGAGAATCTCTTGTTAATTAAAATCAAACTTGGAGATGGCATGATTTTCTTTGTACTTTTGGACAGAATAGCAACTGAATTATAAAATTAAACTTGAATCAAGCAAAAGATGACTGATGTCCTAGGAATGCATCTCTTTGACTTCTTAATGTAAACCATCATGTGCAATAAATATTAAGCATTACTTACCACATTCCAAATTTGAAGTAGGAATTTGAAACTAGATCGACCTTGGAAAAGTTAAAAGCCTCATGATCTGCTGATTTCACTATCATCTGGGTATTGGGATCTATTAGTGATCTTATTTGTCTCAAACATTTTCTGCTTATTATAGCAGACTATTTACCCAATAAAATTATTTCTAGCTGAAACACATACTTTTCTAAATGATCTCTCACCTGAAGTCTTATGTATTTTTCAGGTTCAATTGTTGATATATTTCATGCTCAAATACGTAATGGAGGTTTTACTCTCTGAATCTAGCGTCGTTACCACATACTATTTTAATTGGTCTACGAGCACGGTGGCAATATTTCTTGCATGTCTTGGCCTTACTGTTCTTCCTGTAAATATCATCGTTGGAAGCTATATAAGCAACATGTTTGAAGACAGGTAATTTCTCAATAATTTTTTTTTTCCTTATCTTCAAGATGTAAAGTCAAGATTTTTTAATTTTTATTTTTATCATAATGTATTGGCAATTCATTCTCTTTGATCTAATTGCAGGCAAATTTTGTTGGCTTCTGAAGTCATGGTTCTCATAGGCATAATCTTCAGCTTCAATGTGATAATTCCCTATTCTGTTCCGCAATATGTCTGCTCAGGACTCATCCTGTTTGTTTTTGCTGAAGTACTTGAAGGTGAGAGAATGAATTTTTATGCTATAACAAATATTAGTGGGGTAGATAAAGTTTTCAAAATCTTCTCAGGAAAGAGGGTCTCCCAACTTTCTAGCATGTCTTATAGTAACATGTTAACTTGGATATTAATTTTTCTCTGTCTCTTATTGTTTCCTCATGAAGCTATTGCTTTTTTTTTTTAAATATTAATTTCTCTCCAATCCTAATTGCTCTACTTGATTTTGTGGATTACTTTATTCTGATGTAATATTCACCATATTTTAACCAGGTGTGAACTTGGCACTACTCTCTCGGGTGATGTCTTCCAGGCTGTCTCGTGGAACCTACAATGGTGGGTTACTTTCAACAGAAGCCGGTACCATTGCCAGAGTTATTGCAGATGCAACGATAACACTGGCTGGGTTCTTGGGAGAAAGCAAGCTTTTGAATGTCACTCTACTTCCTTCACTTTTTATTTGTATAGCTTCCATTATAGCCACCTTCGTGACCTACAACTCTCTCTATTGATCCAAAAGGATCTCGTTCCTCTTCTTGCTTTTCTATAATTTTGTTAGCTATATTCTTTTGAAATTTCATTGTTGTTTATGTTTAAGAACTAGTCTATTGATTCTCTTCTATTGGATTTTAATAAAGCTTCAGGCCCGTCATTAAGGGCTCGAAAGTTGCATTTGCATATGTCAAGAACAAGTAGCTTGTAGTGCTGTCCATCTGAATCCGTGAATCCGCGTCTCTGTAAAAATCAATTTTTGATAATTCTTTCCGAGAAATGAATATTGTTCTCCTGTTGATATTTCTTATCTGGTAAGAAATTAATTTCCAGTCTGTGTTAATCCATTCATTGCTCTATACCATGCCATAAACACTCTCTATACTATCATGTTAATTCACAACTCACAGAAAAGGACTTTGAGCTGCAGAGAATCTCAAAAGTCTTTATGAAAAGCATTAATGAGTCTTAACTAGCTAATCGGCCAATTAGAGCCATCCTAGGTTAATAAGGAGTCTAAAAAGAAAAAATTTCCCTGTTCGGTTCGATCATTTGCTTCAAGCCATTTGGAGTTCACAGTATTACAGAAGGAAAACGTAGATGATGATAAGTAGAACAAATCTGGACAGCTTTAATAAAGGTGACCTCATTTAAGTTGGGTGGAGTGATGAGTTTGTTACGAAAGGTCGCAAGCTTAATGAAATTGTACTATTATGCTCATGATGTTAAATGTGCAAATATGCACAAAATGTGCCAGCGAGTGACCTTAAATCACCGCAAAATATGTTATAACGTAGCTGTAAAAGCAAGTACAATCTACGAGTTCGTGCTATATATGGCCCAGAGCTTCATTGGCAGCCATATTTGGTGAAACTTTTTATGATGTTTTTACTTTTTGTATTATAGGCACCAAAAACTTGATTTTCGTTTGATTTTTACGTTGAACAAATCATATGCGTGGACACGGACATGTCCAAACCGACGGCACAGAGGTGGCTGCATAAAGATTACATGTGAGATAAGTAAATCGAGTATCGATAGAAATTTCTTTCACATACTTGTTATTAATAGCTGCGGAAGTAGATATAGCAAAAAAACTGACTCAACTTAAACCCGTTATTTCTAAAGACAAACGAGTTATGGGCTGTCTGCAGAGAAACATTCTGCTGCTTACATAATTTCTCTGACCATAAACACAAATTGTTGTAATGAAGAATTTCGAATTTTGGCAATTCATTCAGAATTGATGGTTTATGGTGCTCAATGTAACACACGTGGCCTAAGGCAGCACAAGGCCGGCTTTGCAAGAGAAAACAGGAGCCGGTAAGCTGCCTGCTTCATTCAAATTGTTTAAGCAGCTGGTGAGCTAGCTATCATGTTAAATGAAAAAGTGAAAGCGGTTTTAAGTCCTCATGAAAGTGAACTTCCTCAGAGATGAGATTTTTCTTATTCTAACAATAAAATGAGTTTTCGTGTGTGTGTATATATATATATATATCGTATGCATAAGACAGATTTATAGTTTTATTCTATCCGTGTGATATTAGATTTTGTTAGGTATGACAGATTATCATATTATTTTCCTATTCTAACTGTGTGAGTAACGATGTTGTTCTATTAGGTATGGCACTATATCCCCTGGATACTAATTTGATACGGTTTTTTAAGTTAGACAAAGATTATGTTAAATTAGTTATTGAGATCACATCAATATTTATGTTATTTAATATCGGTATAGTATGAACAATATGTATTTTTACAAAGTGTAAAATTTTATAATTTTAAATTCAGTATTTGTATATTTTTAAAAGATATATTTTGTTTTTGAAATTGATATCCACTATTGAGTTTTAGTGCTCACTATTTTCTTATATTTTCCTATTTTTTTTCCCGCAGGTTTTCATGCGGTTTAGAGATCAAATTTACGAGGTTAGTCATGTGATGTTATAATAGATAGATGTCATCTTTTGCATTAAATGTTTACATGTATATATTTTATTGCCTAAATTAGTAACATATTAATAGTATAGTATGTATTTAACATATTGGTAATGTATAATATTATTTTGGATATTAATGTTATCGAGGATCTGAGACCTACTAATTGTAGAATTTGAGTTGTTTCGTAAGAGGGATGATGGATCCCAATAGTTAGTGACGGAGCTTGGAAGAAATTTTTGGGGGACCAAAAGAAAAACTCAAATTTTTGAGTGGGGCCCAAGAGATAAAATTTTATTTATTTTTATTTTTTTATTCATAAAACAGTGATTTTTTTTTCATGGCCCCCTTGGCCATAAAGAAGCTCCATCACTGCCAATAGTAGTTGAGTTACGAACTTTTAGAACTGTTTTTATTAATTAATGCAGGTCGTTAAAGTTAGAAAAATATGAAATATTCTATTAGTTTTTCAGTAATTTTCTTTTTCCTTAGTATCAGAATAACACAGTAGAAGTACAATGAATCAGTAAATAATAAGACTTGTTCCTATTATTAATTTGATAAGAACACCGGTTATAAGAATAGTGGTAATCGGGAGAGGTCGGGTCACTCAACCTCAAATTTCAACAGCTACACTAATTCTTTCACCATGTCCACGAGTTCGCAACTCTACTAGAACAAAGAGGAAAATGAAAATCTCAACAATTAAAGTGGAGTTAATGCGGAAGTGTGCCAGCTAGCTGTGTAGATAACCTTGCGATTCTTTTACGCCACACGTATTTTGGATACTATATGTAATCAATGCATATGCTTGATTTTTTTGGTGCTTTCCCATTTCCGTTTGCATTAAATTATTGATAATGAAACTCTTCGACTCCCCTCTGTGTCTAACTCCACTAAGCAAAGCTGAACTACTTTAGCAAAAGTTTGTTGGATGTCATTTATATCTGCAGGTTCCCTACTTCCTCTTTGTCACTTATTAATCTACCGACATTTTAACTTCGAGGTTTTCCTTTCGAATGAGTTGTTCCTTGGTTAAAGCATGACCTAAAAAACCTTCTATGGTATGCTAAGAGTGACTTTGCTGAACAGAATGTAATAATTAGTAACCTTTTACATTATTTCTTTAACATGTTGACTTGAAACTTTCGGTCTGATCAGGAGGTGAAATTTCTTCTTCTCTTTTAGTACTAAATTTAGCCAAGACATTAATGCTCACTATTAAGTTTTCTACTTTGCAGTTGATATTAATACATGATAGTGTTTTAAACAACTCAACTTACTGCAAAAATTATTAATCAGTGACAGTTGCAGCTGCGAGGTGCAATAAACCAAAGAAAATGGCCCAAATTCAAGGACTTTTAATTAATAAGATTCGGTAATAGGTAGCCTTAACTTCACCTAACTGCTTTTCTCTTTCTCTGATAATGATATAGGACAAAGGCAAAGTGCTTCCATTTCGGCTGATCAATTACATTAGCTAATAGTGCTACTAAAAAGTATTTTAATTTCATTTCCCACCTCTCCTTTCTGTGCTAGAAAGTAGCTCATTATTATACCGTCTTTGTACGCGCCTTATATAAATTCGTTCACTGCTGCTGTGGCATCACATCTTCTGCATTTCTCTGAATCTTTGTGCTCAATTTACTGCTTGAACCTAGCCGATTATGTGGGCTTTTATACCTTAAAATTTAAAGTGGGCAAGACATCTTTGTGCATGCAGAAGTTGTAGCCGCTATCAAAGATTGCTGCATTATCTAATTCATATATAAGAGAGGGTTGTGGGTTTGGATCAATAACCCATACGTAGCAATAAGGCGTTTTCTTGATTCTTGAGTTGTTATTTTGAGCTCATGGGTCTTCGGTGGTGGAGAATTCTTTGTGCTGCTCTTGCTGCAACTCTCTTCTTTCATGACTTCTGTGCCTCTGAAAAAGGTAGCATCAGATCCACCTTCCTTGTTTTATTAATGCTTTTCCTTTCTTTTACTAGTCTCTATATAACAATTTGCATGTAGACTCTTTCTACATAACATTAGAGCTAGCCATATATATATATATATATATATATAGACAATAAAGATTTGAGGACTGCCAGTGACAGAAGATTGGCTATTATTTTTCTTCAGGTTTACATTACAATATATATAGAGATCATTTTCTGCTAATGGAAGATATATATTAATCAGTGACTAACTATTTAGAACTAGAAATAATTCCATGAACAATACGAAGAAATGCCATATCATTTATAAAATGAGTCAATAATATGTGACTTTCTCCAAGTGCTTATTAATTTGCTTAATGTGATAGCTTGTTCTTAATTACATGACGCATAGTACATCAATTACCATGTTCATGACTACATTCTACTCGAATTTATCTTAATTATCATGTTAATTATTTTTAAATGCATTAATAATACAATCAAGGCCAATCCATTTGATCAGTTCAATTGAATTTGAATGCATTTTAGGTGGGCTTCAATGATTAAAGGAAATCAAATGCACCATGCTCTAAGTTTCTTCGTTGATAAAGAAAGTAGTTCAGTAGTAATATAATAGGGTTCAAGTGATTACGATAAGACTTACTGGGGTCACTAGTTTGATCTCTATTTAATTTTTTTATTTAATAAATATTTAATTAGTTTTGGTAAAATTAATTAAATATTCCAGATGTAGAAATATTTTTACTGTAATTTAATCTGATCTGATTAAGTAAATATGTAATCTTGGTCTACCCAACTCTTCTGTCGGCAGCTCCAAACTACTCATTCATGCACAACGCAACCACAGCTCCGCCAGTATCATACTATGATTACATCATTGTCGGAGGTGGCACTGCGGGTTGCCCATTAGCCGCCACTCTATCGCAGAATGCCTCCGTTTTACTACTTGAACGTGGTGGCTCACCTTATGGCAACCCTAATATCACCAACTTGGGTTCTTTTGGTGCTGCACTCTCTGATCTCTCGCCAACCTCTCCATCACAGCGTTTCATCTCCGAAGATGGAGTCATAAATGCTCGTGCACGTGTTTTGGGCGGCGGGAGTTGCCTCAACGCCGGCTTCTACACAAGAGCTTCTCCTGAATATGTCAGGTACACGTAAAAATATTAAGTTCATGTTTTAATAAACCATATTAACATTATTTTACACCGAATAACACTTCAGTTTTTTACATAAAAATACGTATAATCTTATTCTTTTTCCAAACTAAAGATTTGGTTATTGTATAGAAATTTAGGGTGGGATGGAAGGTTGGTGAATGAATCGTACAATTGGGTGGAGAAGCTGGTGGCGTTTGAGCCACCAATGCGGCAGTGGCAGTCTGCAGTGAGAGATGGGCTGGTAGACGTCGGAGTCCTGCCATACAATGGCTTTACGTATGATCATCTTATTGGGACTAAGATTGGTGGAACAATATTTGATAAAGAGGGGAAGAGACATACAGCTGCTGACTTGTTGGGGTATGCTAACCCATCTGGCCTTACTGTTCTCTTGCATGCCTCTGTGCATAAAGTCTTGTTTAAAACTAAAGGTATGTGTTTGTGGTTTCAGATATATGTGTTAAGTAATGTATCGATTTCTCGAATATTACATTATCATTTGAGAATTTGAGATAAATTTGGTATTTTAAATAGAAATTTATTAAAATATATTTTCAAATAAATTTGGTATTTTAAATATAAATTTATTAAATTATCTACATATTAAAAGAAGTTATTATTTTTCATAATACCCTCTAGAAGTTGGTTATTTCTACAAGCTAAGCCATTGTATTTGTCATGATACAGGGAGAGCAACGCCAGTGGCGCATGGAGTGACATTTAGAGACGCAACAGGAGCCAAGCACAAAGCATATCTCAAGAGAGGGCCTAAGAACGAGATCATAATATCGTCTGGAGCACTGGGAAGCCCACAACTTTTGATGTTGAGTGGAGTGGGCCCTGCAGACCACCTCAAGGCCCACAACATCACAGTGGTGTTGGACCAGCCTTTGGTTGGTCAAGGAATGTCTGATAACCCCATGAACGCCATTTATGTACCCTCCCCTGTTCCGGTCGAAGTTTCTCTTATTCAGGTTGTCGGCATCACCCAGTTCGGAAGCTACATAGAAGCTGCAAGTGGCGAGAACTTTGCCGGCGGTTCACCAAGAGACTATGGCATGTTCTCTCCCAAGGTGTGTATCCCTTCTTTGGGCCAGTAAGCAATTTATTTTCATCAGGCCTTCACAAGGGTTAAGCCCACAATCCAAAAAAGCCTAGCAGCTTATCAGCCTTGATCATTTCTTGTTGTTCACACATGCAGATTGGGCAGCTTTCTACAGTGCCTCCCAAGCAAAGGACCCCAGAAGCTTTATCCAAAGCTGTTGACTACATGAACCAACTTGACGATTTAGCATTCAGAGGTGGATTCATTCTTGAAAAGATTATGGGCCCAATCTCCACAGGCCATCTGGAGCTCCGAACTCGCAGTCCAAACGATAACCCTTCTGTCACATTCAATTACTTCAAAGAGCCCCAGGACTTGAGCAGATGTGTCCAAGGCATTGCAACCATAGAAAAAGTTATCGAGACAAAAGCATTCTCTGAGTTTAGATATGATTATATGTCGTTGCCAATGCTACTAAACATGACTGCAAGTGCCCCAGTAAACTTGTTACCAAAACATACCAATGCATCCTTGTCATTGGAACAATTTTGCAAGGACACTGTGATGACCATATGGCACTATCATGGAGGGTGCCAGGTTGGTAAGGTTGTTGATCATGATTACAAGGTTCTTGGTGTGGATGCATTAAGGGTTATTGATGGATCCACGTTTAATTATTCTCCGGGGACTAACCCTCAAGCCACTGTCATGATGCTTGGAAGGTAATCACCGGCCAGTTATTTGCATATCCTATTTCATATTTATTGGTAATTGATGAGTTTGTTATGTAATGTGGTGCAGGTACATGGGAGTGAGGATATTGTTTGAGAGACTTGCAAGTGACAACTGATTGATGCGCAACTTTTAATGTTTGTGTTTCTTACTTTAATTGAAAAAGAAAAGCGAGTTGAGTCAGGAACTTTTGTTGAGTTGGCAATTAATCAAACCAAACTAATACAAACTAAAAAGAGTTTGTAATAAATTTCAATTTGAAAAAGAATTGCACGTATGGAGTGTTTGATATTGTTTGCTTTAGTTTTGTTCTAAATTGCTAAGCAGCAGCTGGTTGCTTACGAAATATCAACTTTGATCAACAATAATAAGTAATTAAGATCGATTGACCGATTTGTCAATGTAAACAGTTTGTTCATTTGTATTTGATTCAATATTTGTCAAATCTAGGGATGATCACCTACAAAATAAACTTTGAATGAACTAACCTAAAAATACTAAGCACAACCTATAAGCAACCCATTCAATCATTTAAAACTATTTGATCTAACATAGCCAAACAAAACAATCACAATATTGAGACATGACAAGGAGGATCTATGAATCACATGAATTGGGATTATGGAATGAAATTGTCTGTCTGTACGTGAGGTGTAATTTTAAGTTTATGAGAAAATTAACATTAATTAAGATTCTAATATATTTCGAAGAAGCTGCTGATCATAGATATTATAATCGCTGGTCTCAAAGAGGATGAAATTCAAAATTGTCATGTCCTTTCTTCCTCCATAAACAAAGGATGGCATTGCCTGGCTGTCAAACTGTTCCTATTTTCTTCGTTGAAAACACTTTAATTCATCTACTTATCTTAGGTTTTCCACTATATGTAGGGTAGGTTTAATTAAAATTTAACCCGATCTGAAAGAAAAGTGGTGGACTGGAGGGTCAACAACAGACAAATCTTAAAGAGAGACTTAATGCCACTTGAACGCTTACAACACGTAAAGTATTGACCCAAAGCAAGACTACTGTTACTGCACATGTTTGTTTAATTTATGGACCAAGGAAGGCAAAAAGGGGAAATTACTAAAATAGCCCAAAATTAGGGGGTCATTTAAAAAATAACTAACTTCCTGATTTTCTATGATTTATCTAACCAAACTAATAGTAATTATATCCTTATCTCTCTCTTCTCTTTATTTATCGATTGTTCAAGAACTGTTTGACAATGGTCCAACGACGGTCTGGCAACTAGCCTACAATTTTGATTATTATTTGACAGTCCAACAATCATTTAACAACAGTCCGATAAGTCGACGACTATTCGATAACTTTTTGATGCTATCTTGTGACAGTCTGACAAGTCCAACAGCTGTTTGGTGATGGTCTACTAAGTTCAGTGATTATCCAACAAATTTTTTAGTGACTGTCTGACGATTTTATTGATTGTTTGGTTGGAAATCTTATAGGAGAGAAGATGTGTTTATCTATTATATATGGATGGGTATAATGGTCAGAAAGCTAAAAATTGATATGAAAATCAAAGAAATCCTAGGTGTTGGTTATTCTCCGATGACCCCCTAATTTTGGATTATTTCTCATAATTTCCCAAAACCCTCACGTTGTTACTATACAATATGTATAGATATCAAAGAGGGTTGTGCTTGATAAATTAAGGCCAGAGTCAGACAAAGGCAATTGCAGATAATCTTACCGCTAGCGGGAATTATTCTGATTGGGTGAAGATGAAATCGTGATAGTTGGTAAACCCAAAAGACCAAAAAAATAAAATAAAATAAATCATAAAAGCAAATCGGAATGAGAAGGAATATTTCATAGGATATACCTCAAGGCCCAGTAGTGTCTGCTGCTGCCACATTCCACAGCCAAAAGTAAGCATCTCCCTCTTCACTCCTTTTTCTCTCTTCCGCTCCCTTCAGAGCTTCTATACAAGCTTGTATTGGTAGAGAGAGATACAACAATAATGAAACACACATATGGCAGTCTAAATCATGCTGAGTAGAATCTCAAACAATTGTAAGAGGCTGGCTTTTCATCAGATAAAAAGAGACTTTCGCAGAATGCGTAGAAAGCAGGCATATGCACCAAGTTAAAAGGATATATCAATGGCATATGCTATGTCCTCAACGGTTTATTCCATATCTAGAACCCTAAAGAAGAGCATATAAATACAAAGCCCTTCACGCATCCTTCTGTGAAAACCAGAGGCAGTTTACACTTGTTAATCCGTAACAAGATATATCTAAGCGAATCAGTTGTAGGGCTTCTCTTCCTTGGCAGGTGAAGCTCATGGTCATCATATATAGTTGATAGATCATCGATCTTTCTTCTATTCGTCGACGACCCGCCAAAGGAGAGTTGCCCTTTAACTGCTTCAGCTTAATGTTCTCTCAAGGGCTAAAAGTATATATGCTAGCTAAAAAGGTATGATCAGATAATTATTATATATGTTTCATAAATTTTCTTTTCACGATCATTTACTATAGTTATACTATGGCTATATGTTTCTAACACATACATATATACATGAAACACTTGCTATCAAAATCATGTGCACGATCATATGATGGGTACTGTCATATGTCATGCATGGAAAGAATGAAACAAGCTGTACTGCGTCTAGCATTATACTTAGAACAATGGCTAGCTATAGTACTGGAAGATGAGACTCTCATATATAATCAAGACTACTCCACCAGCTCTTTGCCTGTAACTGTTCTCGTTCATGATCACAATCACAAATTAATTAAATGAAGAGATGTTCAACTCTTACTAGTGGGACTAATTATTGTCTTTTCTTTGCTTCTATGACAATTCCATAGAGAAGGATCAAACTAATTGGCATCAGGCATACATTGATAATTTCTTATGACAAATTAATGTATTATAACCATTTCAGAATAAAGGACCTTCGAATTCCAAGCCAACCAATAATATCCTTTGTCAATTATTAAAATTTTCTTTACTATTACTTTCATCTCTATTTCTTCAAGAAACAAGCACTTCTTTTCATCTATGCTTCACGAAAAAGCTAATCAACTCTTGAATTATTATTGGGACCTCCATATAACGTATGAAATACAAGTAATTACAAGAGGTACCGGTGCTCAAGTAAAGGGCGCTTTAATTGCATGCAGTAACTGGATAGACTCTTCTTCAGTGTACATGTTTTGAATGATCATGCTCTGCAACAACTGCTGTAAGTGATATTCATATATAACAAGGAAAAAGGATAACTTTTATTTGAATATCTAGGATTAGGAATACTCCAGTTGTATAAGGGCCAATTTGGAAATGTTTCTGTTGCAAAAATAAATACTTATTTTTATAGCAAAAATAATATAAGGTGTTTGAAAATATATTTAAAAATGTTCTGAAAATAAGCTGCTGTAAAAATAAGTTAGTTTTATAAAGAGTTCTAAAAGCAGGGAATCCCTGTTTTTAGAGGGCTGCTTCTGATTTTATAATATAAAAAATCAAAACTATCTTTATAAAAAAATTATAAGTATAAAATTGCCCTTAACCAAAAAATTTTATTATTTTTCTATGGATTTTTGAATTAATTATATTTTGATTATACTGACATATAATATTAAACATGACTTTTACAATTAATATTTATTGAATTTAACAAATATGTATTGTAGTTATAAATTTATTTTATTTTACATGTATTTATTTAATACGCTTTTATGAATTTTTAAATTATTATATATATATATATATTTCTATTTTGAAATTATAATATTAATTTTAAATTATTTTTTGGTATTAAGTTAAATTAAAAATAATTTAAATTTTGATTGGCTATATAATTCATATATTCTTCCTTTAATTAAGTTTTTAAAATATTATAAATGTTATTTTTTATATAAAATTATAAATTATTTGTATAGAAATTATTAAAAGTAATTAAAAAAAGAATTGATTATAAAATATTAATAATTAAATATTATAAAAGTATAGTATACATATCTATTCTGATCATTTATTCTTTTTTTTTTTTGGAAACGTGCATATCCAGACCAGCTTATACGTATCTCAACTAATTCCACACGACCTGTGTCTCGTGCCTCTGGAAGTTTTTTAACACAGATCAGGCAATCACTGGTTTTTACGCCTGAGAGCATGACCCCAAAGGAATGTACGTGGTTATTTATATATAATAAAAGTAAAAACAACAACAATATCAAACACATCTATCCTGCTTTAAAAAAAAAGTATTTTTTAAAAGTTATTTATCAAACACTTCCAATTTATTTTATAAACTAGTTATTTCTACATCAAAGTAGAAGCTACTTATTTCTGCGGCAACAACAATCTCAAACAAACCCTTAATCCAAAGATGCATATAAATACAAAATTTAGTAAGTAACCAAAAGAAAATAAAATATATATTACTCTTGCATGTTTTCCAATAATTAACATAATTCAAGTGATTTCAGAGACTGCAACGCTCACAATAATGAGCATATATTGTGAAATTTTAGTAGCTTCTTAGTTTCAAGTCAGCTTATTACGATGTGAACCGAGTTCTTAAGCCGGTCCTATAAACTCACAATGCATCATTGAAATGGGATTTTCAATGACCTATAAGTCTCATTGACTTCAAATGCTTTGTTTTTATTTTTTATTTTTTTTCCCTCTTAAGAAAAGCATAATCGAGACTAAAGACAATTGTACACAATCTTTTGGAGTGTTGGAATTTTAAGTCAAATAATGCTGTCTTGAACAGTCCATATGAGATCGTGTTGTTCATTTGAGAAGTCAATAATGTTACGTATTAATGTAAATTCATTAATAGTTATTCATTTAGAAAACTACTTATTCTGAATAGATAAGAGAAAAAAATAATACATGATTGCACCAATAAAATAATGTCGTACTTGGTTGCTTATTCTCTTCATGAGAGCAGGCAAGGCAAGGCTGCAAGCAGCGCAGACAGCCCATGTAGTCCCCAAAAGCTTCAACCCATATCCAACACACTCCTCAACATTGGACGAAAAGATTTAAATATTGTAATCAATCCCTCCTCACAACCGTTGAGATGGCCGAGTTGGTCTAAGGCGCCAGATTAAGGTTCTGGTCCGAAAGGGCGTGGGTTCAAATCCCACTCTCAACAAATATATAATTTATTATTATATTTTAAAAAAATTGTAGGGTTTATTTATTTATTTTTAATTATATAAAAAAATTATTGTTTTTTTAATAAAAATTTATAATTTTTTTAAATATAATATAGGTTTTTAGAATTTATTTATTTATTTTAGATTAAGCTTCGGAAAAAGAGTCAAAACGGAGAATCATCGTAGTCATCGCCTTTTCCTTTCGATTGGCACTATCATACCGCCATCAACAAATTCAATAGCAGCTCCTAGCCCGATTCTAAGACCTGGACCTGGTTCAGGTTTGAAAGCAGCCCTTATTCCATTCATTCCATCAACAGCTCAATCGGTGGGACTTGCTTTCCTCGTAAAGGAATTTCCCCGGAGCCGGTTGAAACGACTGACTCAAAGATAGAAAGATATCGCCCCCCACAGAGTCCATTTGATTTTTTTTTTTGAAAAAAAAAAATTATTATAGCTTTTTAGAATTTATTTATTTATTTAATTTAGATTAAGCTTCACATGCGGTTTTTTAAATTTTTTCTAAAAATTTATTTATTTTTTAAGATTAAGCTTCACATGTGGAGAGTGTGGCTCCTTAATCCTCATCCTCAATCTCGCATTCATGTTAATGAATATGACTTACACCTGAACATAATAAATTTCAGTATGATGGCTCATCGGCAAAATTAATAGTTCCCCTCAAAATCAGGCAACACAATCCTTACTAGTGCAGCTTTCAACTCCCTCGAATCTTTAATGCTTCTACTACTACTAGTACACACTCGACTGAAGTAATGCTTGCGTAACTTATTTCAAACTTAGCTTTCATGAATTTCAATTTGGAATTGAATTATGTTAACTACTTAAAGCTTGCTACGAAATTTATGGTGTAGAAATTTACAAAGAAAGACGTTCGACTTCACACACAAAAGTGGATTGTTGACCCTGGTGGAGTCTTCCTTACCCAAGTATGCTTTTAAAATGACTTGACCTTTTCGAAACCTCTAGGAGGCTTCTCTGGACTACTTTTTTACACACAGCCTTGGGAATACTTGTCAGAAATGACTAGTGGTGGGCGCTAAAGGATGAAATTGAAGCTGACTCGTCTGTGCATAACGTGGAAATTATCAGTCACTTGAAAGGTATATTACTTTGTTTTATAAGAAATTAAGCAGGTAACGTAACATGCCAGTACGGCAACTGTGAACCATTCCAAATCAATGCAGGCCACTTCAAAAGCTTCTCTTGCCCTTTTCTGTTTGTTGTTTTCTTTGCTAGATTATTTACCATGATATTCTCTCCGATCCTTTTCTCATCAGAAACTCAACCATAAGCCAAGTAGGAAGTTTTTCATTTTCTATAAAGGAAAAGGGAAGCTACAGGAGAGGAAGGAGAGAAAGAGAAAGAAAAGAAAAGGAGAAAGAGCTTGCCTGAGGTAGGTATTTTTAATCTTGCTTTTGATTGGAAATAAAATTTAATTTAGTTTCTTGATGCAAAATTTTTGTTGGTTGATATGAGATTGTTTTGTGTTGTTGAAATGATCATGCATCATATTTGTTAAGAACTAGATGATAAGATTGTGTGTTGTGTTATTGTATAGTGAAATGATGAAATTGAACTTTGTTTATGAGACTGCAGTGTTTTCATATGCATATTGTATCTATTGGCCTCTGATTTTTGATATTTTATTCTTTATTTAGAAGTAGATACATTAAAATTTTACTTGGTACTGGTTCCATTGGATTTGGATTTGAAATGAATATTAGATGAGTGTTAAAAACCGAAAATTATACTGTTCATCTGACAGACCTGTCCATTTTTTAAGAACCGTATCAGTTGGAACCAGTGTTGAGAAATTAGTTTCTTGTTTTAGAAACTAGAGATGTTCAGCTTTAATTTGCCACTGGTTTTGCCGAAATGAATTTTTTGTGAATTTTAAAAAGTGTTTACCAGAAACTGAAATTTCTATGGTTCGTCCAAACCATAAGAATGATTTTGTAAAACTGTATTTATTGATGAATGATTTTGGAAATTTATCTTTTGAGTTAGGAACTAGACATTTTAAGCTTTGATTTGCCACTGATTTCACTGAATTTAGCTATGAAATGAAATTCTCATGACTTTTCAAAATTTCTTGCAAGAAACTGAAAAGTTTACTATTTATCCGAACCGGATGTGCATTTTCATGAAACTGTACCAACTGGATAGTGTTCTTGGAAAACGGTTTTTTGCAGCTTAAAATAGATTCATTGAACTTTTTTTTTCTAAGTTATATAACCTCAACAGCATTTTTTTTTACAATTTCTAAAAACTCTTCTAAGTTTACTGCAGAATCCTGGACATCCCACTTTTTACTGCAACCAATTGGGAAAATTGTTAAAACTACTATGTTGGTGATTATGTGTTACATGGCCAATATTTTTACTTGATTGTCGACCCTTTTAGCTAACGTTTCAGGTGATTTCAGTCAAATTGGTTTTACATTCAAATTTTAATAATTTTCAAAGTTGACTGTAGCTTGCTGAAATTTCCTTTAGTTAACGGGCTTGAGTTACGTGGTTTGTGTGTGCACCAACTCAACGGATCGGGATGACAAAATTGATTGTGCGGACTTCAGTTGAGTGGTTTGTGTGTGTCCCAACTCAAGGGATTGAGTGATGGAGAATCAAATGGAAACAAACTCTTATAAAGAAATAGAAGAAATGGGGGAAGAACTATCTTTATTATCAAAAATAAAAAAATCAATTATAAACCAGTCTATAAAATCAAATAGCTTAAATCACAAATTTATAGTGCCAAAACTAAAATCTACTAGAAAATAAATCCTTATTAGGAAAAAAGAATCTGGTCCAACTAAAACTATAAAATCGCAAAAATAAATACTAATGAAAATAGGAAAATATCAATTGGGAAAATAACTCTAATTAGGAAGTTAAAATCCCTTATAATTGTCAAAATTCCTAATTAAACAAAATCCCTAAAATCACATAGAAATCTCTAATTATTTTTTGTAATATGTCCTACATCAATTGCACGACATATTAGCGTATAGATGGCAGTTGATATGTGTGGCATGTGAAATTGGTTAAAGGAATGCATGGCATATTATTGTATGAGTGGTGATTGATATTGGTTTGGTTAATGAGAATGCTTGATGCAGTGATGCACTAATGGTAATTGACTAGTGTGGCATTCACACATGATGTTAGTACAAAGATGTGTGACACATTGATGTATGAATGACAATTGACTTGTGTGGCATGTGATGTTGGTCGTTGAGTATGCATGATTCGTTGATGCATGAATGGTAAATAACTCGTGTGACATAACGTTGAATAATGAATATGCCTGACATATTAGTGCATAAACGATGAATATGATGTGTGACCGATTATTTTGGTTAATGAAAATACTTGACTTGCATGAATGTGTGAGTATGTGTGGTTCAGTGTAATAAGGTTAAAGATTTTTTACTTTCTCGTTCCTCACCCCTTCCTCTACAGGTATACAACTACAGGTATACAAGAGGACGTGCAAGGTAGTGATGTTCCCTAACCTTCTTAGTGGGCTTGATTATAGCTTTGTAGGATGTTTAGGATGTGTTTCTAGTTTAGCCTAGACTTCGGGAGACTTTTCGTTTGATGAGTAATGAATGTATTAAGACCATAATTGGTGTTGACGCTTGTATGTATTCTGGATGATGTATTAGGCATGATCTGGGATTTGAAAAAGTTTATAGGAGTACATTTGGAGAATGACATTAGATGATGGACGTTGTAATGAGCAAGCTTTGAACTTAGCGTAGAAGTGAATGTTAGATGTTGAAAAAAAAAATTAGGACACAATTTAGTCACGTTTAAGGTCTCCATAGAAGGGATTTCAGGTGTGATATCATTATATTTTATAAATTAGTGGTCAATGTGCTTCAAAAGCATTAATTGAAGAAGTTGTTCTAGTTTCTTGGTTAGTACTCGTAAGACAGCATTAAGGCCATCATTGTAATTCATGGAAGAATAAGTCAATGATGACCATTTGTGTGGAATGTACCGTAGGACAACCTACATAAGACTTTTTCTGGTTGAACACAAACAAATAGGCCAGGTGAGGGGAGAAGAAATTAAGATGTTTTCACCTTGTAGGAAAGAGGCTACCGAAGCCTGCCGTTATGGGTGTTGTCTAAATCCTTTTCTTGGCCATCTTGAGTCGCATGTTGATCATCGTCTGGCTCCAAAGTCTCCAAGCACTACAGCTGTAGCCAGGCATCAGTTCAATGCTACCACAACTTCATGTCTTTTCCCAAACACTCAATTCACCAATCATGAGTCTCTCCCTTCATTTCATGAATCATTTTCTGTATTCATCAAAGTGTTTCCACAGTATTCTCAGACTGATCAAGCTGATGAAATCCGATCACGTGAGTACTTTCATCTCTCTTTATCAAACCATGTGTGCTTTGATTACATAGGCCATGGCATTTTCTCGTACACTCAGTTACATAGTCATTGTTCAACATCGTCAGTTGCCACTTCATCATCTTTTCCTCCTCTATCACTGCAATTGGAGCCACCCTTCTTTGACATTTCCTACAAGTCAGTGAACTTGAATTCTCAGATGCAGTATAACGGTGAAGAATCAGAACTTGAATCCAGAATTCGGAAACGAATCATGGCTTTCTTGAACATCTCTGAAGATGATTATACCATGATATTCATCGCCAATCAATCATCTGCATTTAAGCTTCTGGCGGAATCATATCCATTTTGTTCTAACAGAAATCTTCTCACAGTTTATGACCATGAAAACGAGGCAGTACAAATGATGATTGAGAGCTCAAAGAAGAGAGGAGCAAGAGTAAAGTCGGCCGAGTTCTCATGGCCTAATCTGAGAATTCAATCGGAAAAATTGATGAAAAAGATAGTGGGCAAGACGAAAAAGAGAAAAAAAGGTCTTTTTGTTTTCCCACTTCAATCAAAAGTGACTGGAGCTAGGTACTCCTATCAATGGATGAACATGGCTCACGAAAAAGGTTGGCATGTATTGCTTGATGCAAGCGCATTGGGACCAAAGGACATGGACACTTTAGGCCTCTCCCTCTTCAATCCTGACTTTCTCATTTGCTCATTTTACAAGATTTTCGGAGAAAACCCTTCAGGGTTCGGATGTTTTTTTGTCAAGAAATCAAGTGCTTCAGTCTTGAAGGATTCAACTGCTACTGCAAGTATAGGGATTGTGAGTCTTGTCCCGGCTATGAGATTATCTCAATTCCCTCAAGCTTCAACTATTACTGATAAAGAGACAGAACAAGAACCAAATTTGAAGTTGCATGAAGATGATATAGCTATACCAGACTCATTTTCAAGTCCAATATCTATTCAACAGACGAGTAATGAAACTTCTGAAGAGTCTAAAGTGCATGAAGCTAAAAATTTCTATTTGAGACGTAAGGATAAGCTACCGTTTTCAGAAATTATGGAATTAGAGACACCCCACGAATCCATTCTATCAAAATTCAAAGAAAATGGCATTGGTGAAAACACAAAATTGGAATTTAAGGGGTTGGATCTTGCAGATTCATTAGGGCTAATACTAATCAGTCATAGATTAAGGTACCTGATCAACTGGTTAGTAAACGCGTTAATGAGTCTTCAGCATCCATATTCAGAACACAGGCTTCCCTTAGTCAGAATCTACGGACCAAAAGTAATGTTTGACCGGGGACCAGCTGTAGCATTCAATATCTTTGATTGGAATGGTGAAAAGGTTGAACCTGCACTTGTGCAAAAGCTAGCTGATCGATACAATATTTCACTAAGCCATGGACTCCTGCAACATATCTGGTTCTCGAACAAGTATGCAGAAGAAATGGAAAGGACATTGGAGACCAAAACTACTGCAAGAGAAGAAACAACTTTAAATGGCAAGGGAGGTTCAAGTACAACTCATTCTGGGATATCTGTGGTCACAGCTGCACTGGGGTTCTTAACAAATTTTGAAGACATTTACAGGCTTTGGGCATTTGTTTCCAGATTCTTAGACGCAGATTTTGTAGAGAAAGAGAGGTGGAGATACTTGGCTCTTAATCAAAAGACAATCGAATTCTGAACTTGAATTATTTTTTCATTCTTTTAGAATTCATAGTGTGAAGCATATTTGTACAATAATATTGTGTTAATGCCAATATTTTGTCATGTACAAGTCAAAATAATCAGACACGATCAAGTAACTCTTACATAATGGAGGTACTAACAGCCAATTCTTCTAATTAAAACTTCAATACTTTGATCTATTTGTTCATGTGTTATTACAATTTACCTACAAGATTATCTTTTTTTTTCATCGGAATCATACTAATTTTCTTTTGTAAAAGCAACAAACTGGTTTCATACAGGGGCGGATGTAGACTCTAAAGTTTGGAGGGGCCTGGGAAAATTAAAAATTTGACGGTCCATTTTAAAAAAATGTAAATTTTAGGATAAATTAAAAATAATTAGTATAAAACTTAGAAAAAGAGAGATAAATACGTAGACATCCATGGTTTGGTCTAACCTTCCAAGTCACAGGCCTACATCTGTTCTGATGGTACATCCGATCCCCAATCTAACAATTTTACGCTTTTTTGTTTTATTTAAAAACAATATAATAAATATATAAATATTAATTAATCTTTATTTAAAAATAATATAATAAATATATAAATATTAATTAATCCTAAAACTTTGTCGTTTCAAATAAAAGAATTTATTGAAAAAGAAATAAAGTATTTCTCCATCGTGTCTTTCGTACCTCTAGAGCCTCAGCCGTCGCCGTCCCTCTAGAGCCTCGAACGGCCTCCTCTGCCACTACCCAACTTCTCTCTCAGCCCCATCAAGCGCGCCGTCAGCTTGTCGTCGATCCCCTTGAAGAGCAGAAAGCTCCCTCATGACATCGATAACGTCACCATTAAGAAGACAACGAAGAAGAAGAAGATTTTGACGATGTTGTTGGCGAAGAAAAGAAGAAGTTCGAAGAAAGCTACAAAGTGCGTAACGATTCCACAAAAACGCCTCACAAATCATTGTTTTAAATAGCTGTGTTAGCCCTGCCCCCGGATTTGCTGAGAGGTTGCGAGCGAGAGATTGGAGAAGAAAAAGAAATGGGAAAAGTAAAAAAAGAATATTATAATAATTTTTTTTATAAATTTTTATTAAATTTTAAAGATTTTATATTATTTTATTATTTTAAGTAAATGAAATATGGATAATACCTTTACTTTGTTATTAATTTAAAAGAATGGGTCTCCATTTTACGTTAGGATCACTAGGGTGGGTTTGTTACTTATCTCCCGGGGATGCTTAGTATTTGTACTTAGAAGTACAAAATTTGGGGGGCATATAAGATCCACCACTGGTTTAATATATTCAACACTAAAATTTAAAAAAATCTATTCAATTAGATTTTGAGTTTGTTTGGATAAGAAACAGATTGTCCTATTCTTTGCAAAATTGATATGATCTCTTCTCGTACAAGTACAAAAGACTTGCTATAGTTACGGACACGTGGGGTTTGCAGACATGGCCACTCTTATGCTCAATTCAAAAAATGTGGAGTGTGTATGTGGTTGTAAATTATCTAAAATGTAAGTTTTATCGGGAGCTCGCCCCAAATGGTACCTCAATCTATAGCTGGTATTACCATTTGATTTGAGTTAAAGATGTAACCGCTATTTGAACGTGGCTTGATTAACTGGAATGGAGAGGTGGTAGGCTTCCATTTTGAGACGATGCTCACTTTTCTTCTGTGTAGGAACGAGGTGGGAGCAAGTGATAGCGCTATATGATTGAGATACTGGACAGTTGTTCATGAGATGCTTAATTGGATCAGAACATCAACTGGGTCCAGTTTCGAAAGAGGGTATTTATTGCAATCTCCTATAAAAAAAAAAAATATTTGTTGAAGAGAGATATCTCGCTGAATCAAAAGTAATACAAATCTCTTAAAATCATAACTAAATATTATACTCACTCAGCAGTAGCCTTTCTTATTCTATAAAACAAGGTATCAATACCCTTTTAATAATTATAATAATTACTCGTTTATAATAAAATAATAAATAAATAATATAACATTTTTTTAACATAAAGTTGCCATGAATTATAACAACTCCACCTGCCCCGTTTCGAAAATGCCCCGTGATATCTGACCTCGAAAGGGCTCAGGGCACTAGATATCTGACCTCGTTATGTTGGATTGCATTTTGGATTATACTTAATTTCAATTAAAATTTAATCCTGGGAGTGATTGAATCAATCAGTGGGCCCTTCTCAACACAGATTAAGGATGCAATTAAACAGGTTGCTTAACGAAGGGCTTATAAAGGGAGAGCAATTGGTGTAGGTCAGCTCAAGCGTGAATTCAGCTAAGCCTCTGGAGTCTGGACCATTTAGTTAGATTGCACCCCACCTGCTTGATTAATTCTCATCCAAAGTTAATTCTTGAAAGAGTGAGAAGGGTCTGAATTATGGGCTGTTTATTTTTTTATCTTAAATTTAAATGGGCCAAGTATAGTATAGATATATAATCATGAATAATATATTTATTTTTTTATTTTAATATCTGAATTAAAATATCTTATAATTATATAATTATGTTTATTGACGCTTACATATTAATAGATTTTATAAATTAAAATTTTGATAAATTATTATTGAAGTATTTAAATATTTGAAAAATTATAATTTAAAATTTTATTTATTTTTTTAATAATAAAATTATATACGTATATTTATTTAAATGTATATTGTTTTTTAAAGTTATTGATAAATTGGTCATAATTGAATTAGAAAATTGTATTTAAGAGAAATATAGATGACAAACCTTTTAGATTTCAACATTCGTATAAAAACTAAAAAATATAACTTTTTCATTTACATAAAATTATTTGATGGTAAAATTTAAACTATAAAATGATCACACTAAAATATTTGACTAATTGAGAATCGGTTAAATTCAGACTTAAAATTAAAAAAAAATTGAATATCTCTATATTTGATAAATAGGGATTTTCGTATAAACATGATATAAAATACCAAAAATAAATTAAATACAACAAAGAGAGGGTCACGCTCACTTCAGTTAATTTGGTCCTATTGAGGTTATTCTCGCCAACTCACCCACAAAGTAATAAAACAAAACTTAAGCACGTGATTCGATTAATAATAATAATAATGATAAGATAAACAAGCTAACTGGTATTGCATGTGATTCAGATATATATATTTTATAACATCCAATAAAAATCAACGAAAATCTACCAATAATATAAAACCCCATATAACAAGGGAGACTCTTGTAATTACTCGTTAATGAAGTATTGAAAGAAGTTTAATTATTGAGTTCTTCATTATGAATTATTGACAAACGTCTTTCAATGTCAAGTTTCTAAAGCAAATTGACTTAGTTAACGTTATTAATTATTGATTACTTTTTATTGAATTTTTTTAACGTGTGAAACGCATTAATCACGTACGAGCGTGAACAAATCTTAAATATGTGATTGTCTAAAAAAATCTTATTTTTTATTATGCCCTTTCCCTAAAGCAAAAGAAACTTATAAATTTGGGCAATTTCAAATGACCATAACTTGGCTTATGAATTATCTCCAAAATAATATTAAATTAATCCAAAGTTATGATAAACGAACTTATTGTTCATTTGATGGTTATTGTTCACTGAGAAATTAACCAAAATAATCTAAATTATATAAGTCTTTGAAAAATAATCAAGCCCTCAATATATATCATTTACCTAACTATGAACGTATGTTATGACTAAAATATCCTCCCTATAAAATATCCTTACTAGAAGTCTCTTTCCCTTTTTGAGGGCTGAGAGAATTAAAATAAAAAGGAAAAGAAAGAAGGTATCCCATAAGGTCCCCCAAGTGGCATATAAGTAATTAAGCTTAAATAATATAAACAGATTGCAGGATCTGGCATGCTTGCTGCCAAGGTTGAAACTTGGAATCTTATGTTAATTATAAATAATTTTACTTAATATTCTAACTCACAAGTCCAGGAGGCTGCTGAGACTGGCTGCTGCTGATCCATGCAGACTGAACTTGGGCCCTTGAATTGTCTGTATCTGAATAGTACCCAGTTTTGTTTTTCTTTGACAGGTTTATTTTCTTGTGTGCGTTTTCAGTAATTGTTATAGAACTGAGGGCCAAAGCTATTGAAGATGAATACAGAGCTGTGGTGGTGATTGGTGAATGAAGTAATCCAACAGCTAGGATTTGTTATCTGTTGAAGTTAGAATTACAGATTCATAACGATAGTAGTCAGTCAACCAATTGCGTTCATAGTTTACCTAGTCGTGAAGCATTTTATCACGTTCGTCATTGGAATATTTCAAAGTCACCCAATTGCGCCCACTGCTCAACGCTCTACTTTTCAACCATTAAACCCTTCTCTCCTCTCCTCTTTTCATTTTTTTTCCCTAAAAATAAAGAGTTTTATATAATGTATATATATTAGAGGAAATTATGAAAAATCACCAAAACTAAGGAAATTATTCGAAAAATGAACTAGAAATTAAAAAAATTTAAATATCTTGACCACAATCTAATAATTTAATAAATTGATTTGATTTTTTTTTTTTTTTGTCGTTGAAAACTAAAGTAAACACTAACAGGGGTTAAAGATGTTAAGTGTCTATCAGTTTATCAGATATGATTGCGATATTTAAATTTTGTAACACTTGATCCATTTTTTAAACGTTTTCTCTAATTAGGATCATTTTTACAACCAACCTTATTTCTAATATCTCAATTATTGTTTAAAAGAAATTATAAATTAGTCCAATTGAAACAACTCATGTTGGAGATACCGGTCAAGCTGCTGCAAAGCATGGGCAAGACGTATAACCCAGCATTTGAACAATAAATCAAGATAAACAAAAAATTGAAAGAAAATAACAACCAAAAGGAAAACAACAAAAGCAAGAATTGAAACATTTCAAACTTCAAAGGCAGCAAAACAATAAATTTTCTTTTTTAAATAAAAAATATCTCAACTTGTAAGTTTTACCAGCCAGTGAGCCGCCTTGGTCTTTTTTTTTTTTTTTTTTTTTTTTTTTTGGGGTTAA
>JANKKB010030067.1:14875-44061 GCA_026225775.1 Bursera palmeri | reverse complement strand
TGGACACTTGAATTAGGTACACCTTTAATTTAGTCAAAATTGAATGTAATCCTTATCAATGCAATCTAATTAGAATAAAGTTACACATATATACAACTCTATATATAATAGTATTATTGTTTTAATTAGCATATCCTGGTTAATGGTTATGATATCCTGACTTTGTAAATCATGTGAGAAGCAAAATCCGTGGCATGGAAAAGATAATTCAAACTTTTGGGGCCCAAGCCCAGGTGATCCATTTAGTTTTAGGCCCGTTTCGTTGTTCTCTAAAATATGAATTGGTATCAAAAAGGGATTATGGTTATATCAAGTGATAAGCTCCAACTGTTGGGTTTTAACCCTAAATAAGAGGCTCATACAATTTGGGAAATTAATAAAATAACCCAAATTGACTGAAAAATAACTACCCCCGGATTTCTTTATTTTTTTTAATCTATTTCTAGATTTATGACCACTATACCCGTTTATATATAATATATAAATATATATTCCATTCTCCAACAATTTCCAACTAAATAGTTACTGAAATAGTGGACAGTCATCGGACTAACTAGATCATTGTCGGATCATCATCGTTTACCGTTGTCGGACAATCTAAAGATGAAGAGAAGAGAGAGATAGAGATATAATTGTCATTTATCCGAGTTTGGTTAGATAAATAAAAGAAATTCAGGAGGTTCGTTATTTTTGAAAGACCTCTCTCAATTTGGGTTATTTTGATTCATTTCCCATGAATTTCAATGTCCACACAAGACTACACATGGAAATCCATCATCTATCTGTTAGATCTAATGAAATAAATTAGGATTAGTTACTTCTGGATCATCAGTCCTTAGAAATTCTAATTAGCATCATGATTCGTTACGATTATACATATAAAAGTAATTATTTTCTAAAGACTAATGTTTATTTCCTAAAAATTACTCGAGAGTTATGTTATCTTACATTTACAGCAAAGAGATATATAACAGAAAATATATAAAGAGAATATTAGGAAATGGAAATGGGTTCTTTCAGCTTAGCTAGATTTTGACCAATATAATAAGATTAATCAGAAACATTACGTACCCTCATGAGTCACGAATGTAGTATCGATTCTTGTTCTAAAAAGATAACTAATTTACTACTGAGTAGGTACTGATATATATATAAAATTGGGCTAAGGCTAAGCAACCTCCGGCTCCTGGTTCATATATTCCCTATTTTTATCAGGAAAATTATTCTGCCCCTACATAAATTTTGAAAAAATATTTTATCCTAAATATTTGTTAAACTAACACTTATTCTTAAAAAATTAATACTTATTTCTCATATTTTTTATAAATAAATATTAAATTTTTAAAGATAAATATTAATTTAACAAAAATTTAAGATAAAATACTTTTACAAAATTTATCTATGGGTCAGATAAGTTTCCATATTTTTATCTATCTCCAGTGTTGTTGAATTTATCATAGGTCGGTCAGTTGTGTCTCGCATTAATATAAATCGTAACCCACCCTTATTTTATATCCTTTCTAGTTAGCTTTGACAACCCTTTTGAGTATGATTTTGATGACTGATGGGACACGTTTTTAACAGGTGTCTATGAATACTTATGAATCATCAGCTAGCTATTATTACATAATTAATAGCAATGTTATGGGTCTCTCGATTAATTGAAGTCAGTAAGATACGTAGAGAAGCATCGGAATTCATTAGCTATATTAACAAAAATTTAATATGTGGTTGTTGATTTGTTATTTTTTTTATTTTTCTTAAAATTATTTTAAGTTTTTTCTTTAAAATTATTTAAAAAGTTAAATTTTAATAATAGTATAAATAAATAATAATATTCAATTTTATACAATTTTTTTTTCATGTTTTATCTCTTATCTTAATTCTTTTTCATCTAATTTTGAAGATTAATCTTAATTATCAATTTTAAAATTATTTAATAATTTATAATTTAATTTATGTTACCTAAATTTATATATATATATATATATAATATAAGATTCATACCCTTCCAAACTCTAATTCAAGGCTTTGCTGTCATTATCTTAGTACTATACATCAATATGTCGATAGGTTGAGCTTCTGACGTATTAATTATAGGTTTGATGGGAGTTAATGTTTTCATGAAAAAGAAAGATTTTTCTTCATTTTGAAATAAATTCTCCATCTACCACGCACATGGATTGGTGTAAGAAGAACCCACAGCGATGGACTGATTAAAATTCTTAATTATGAAAAAAAAAAAAAAAAAAGCCCTGATGCCCTGCTCCTCTCTCATGGTTTAATTAGATTGAGCTCGAAACCATGTGCAANACGCACATGGATTGGTGTAAGAAGAACCCACAGCGATGGACTGATTAAAATTCTTAATTATGAAAAAAAAAAAAAAAAAGCCCTGATGCCCTGCTCCTCTCTCATGGTTTAATTAGATTGAGCTCGAAACCATGTGCAATCATTTCAAAATTTTATTTCAGACTTTTAGAATATGAAATGGTTTTCGTGGTTTCATTCGTGCATGCCCATGATTTCTTCAAATATAATAAGTGTAATATGCTACTTTTACAAAGTTTTATACGTAGAGACGTGCTATCAAGGCAGTAATAACGTAAATATAAGAAAGTTAAAAAGAATGAATCTTGATTTATATATTTTTATCAATTTTTTTTTGATGTCACATCATTTTATCATAAAATAATATTATTTATATGATAATAGGTAGCATTAATATTTGTCTTAAAGACATTTTAAATAGTGTTTATGTTTATAATTTCAATTATTAATTTATTTTAAAAATTATATTTTTATTATGAAATTTATTGAATATGGTAAAATAACTAAATAAATTCAATTTTTAAGGTGGACTAATGATTTTAACAATTTGAGTTAACTTTAAAAAAAAAAAAAAAAATCTAAACATGTGCCCTTAGGTTATGTAAAGACTATCATATAATAAGTTTGTAGTTGTGTGCTTAATTTTAGTGTTTAAGCTTTTAATATGTCATTTCATATGCAAAAGTTTCATATACACTTACAACATGAACCAAATCTCATATGACTCAGTGAATCTTATAAGTGGTCAAACAATAATTTTTAATATTTTTTAATTGAATAACATTGAAAGGATTCAAACAAAGACTGTTAGGTTACTATAACTCCAATACCACGAAAAGAATAGAAGACTGACTTAAACTATATCAAATAATTGTATGTAGTAAAATTTTATAACTCCCGACATATTAATGTGGAAAAATGTTAATAATACCCATATATCTATGATTTCAATTTAATATTAGGGAAAGCATGCAGCTACTTCAGAACTCCAAAGTGTAATTGATTTCATTAAAAACCTTTACATGACAAAAAAACTAAAAATAATGGGGGCACTTATCGTGACAATTTGTCTAGTTGTTAGCAAATTGTTAGTAAGTTGTTGAGATTTTGAAAAGAGATTAATTTTGGTGCTTGGAAGTAAAAGTTTCACGTACTGAGAAGATCGTCCAGTGAATCAAAAGGAAACACAGCCATGTGGGTGTTTGAGCTGATGGGTGATAGCGATCATGCATGCACCCAAATCCAATAATGGAACCATTTGCAAAGTAGCGTCTTGCTTGTATTGTATACATGTGAATCCAGAAAAGTAAACGAAGAGTGTAGTGGCCAGGAGTATAGGAGCATTTATGAATTAGACGAGGCAAACGGTTAGTGGTTGTGAAAATTTAATGCAAATAAAAAGGCTTATAAGAACACTCGTGGTTTTGAAATTGTCATCAACGAGCGTTCACTCGCTTCTCAGCTCAGATATCATAAAAAATGGTACGTGGAACTAGGAGAGTTGCTTTGTTATCTTTGTTTTGCCTTCATGTGATTGTAGCAAGTGTGTTTGCCAGAAATGTGCCAAGTGTAAGCGATGATGATGATGAGAACTCGTTTATAGGTCTAGGGAAAGGAGGTGGATTTGGTGGTGGCTTTGGTGGAGGTGGTGGCACTGGTGGGGGCTTTGGAGGAGGTGCTGGTGGTGGTGCTGGAGGAGGCTTTGGAGGAGGTGCAGGTGGAGGAGCTGGTGGTGGTGGTGGTGCAGGTGGGGGCTTTGGTGGCGGTGCCGGTGGGGGCTTTGGTGGCGGTGCTGGTGGGGGCTTNCGGTGGGGGCTTTGGTGGCGGTGCCGGTGGGGGCTTTGGTGGCGGTGCTGGTGGGGGCTTTGGAGGAGGTGCTGGTGGTGGAGGTGGCATTGGTGGTGGGGGTGGTAAGGGTGGCGGAATTGGTGGTGGCATTGGCAAGGGTGGTGGAGCTGGTGGTGGAATTGGTAAAGGTGGAGGCATTGGGAAGGGAGGTGGAATTGGAAAAGGTGGTGGGCACGGCGGAGGAGCTGGTGGTGGAATTGGTAAAGGAGGTGGAATAGGTGGAGGAAGTGGAAAAGGCGGTGGCATTGGTGGTGGTGGTGGAATTGGTAAAGGAGGTGGAATAGGTGGAGGAAGTGGAAAAGGTGGTGGCATTGGTGGTGGTGGTGGAATTGGTAAAGGAGGCGGAATAGGTGGAGGAATTGGAAAAGGTGGTGGCATTGGTGGTGGAATTGGTAAAGGAGGTGGAATAGGTGGAGGTATTGGAAAAGGTGGTGGAATTGGCGGTGGAATTGGTAAAGGTGGGGGAGTAGGAGGAGGAATTGGAAAAGGAGGTGGCATAGGTGGTGGAGGTGGTGCTGGAGGAATTGGTAAAGGTGGTGGACTAGGTGGAGGGATTGGAAAAGGCGGTGGCGCAGGTGGTGGTGCAGGTGGAGGGATTGGCAAAGGTGGTGGACTGGGTGGAGGAATTGGAAAAGGTGGTGGTATAGGCGGTGGCGGTGGTGCAGGTGGTGGTGCAGGTGGAGGGATTGGCAAAGGTGGTGGACTGGGTGGAGGAATTGGAAAAGGTGGTGGTATAGGTGGTGGCGGTGGTGCTGGGGGCCGCAAAGGTGGTGGATTTGGTGGTGGCGCTGGTGGCGGTATTGGTAAGGGTGGTGGAGGCGGTATCGGTGGTGGTGGTGGATTTGGAAAGGGTGGGGGTATTGGAGGTGGAATTGGCAAAGGTGGTGGATTTGGTGGGGGAGTTGGAGGTGGCTCGGGTGGTGGATTTGGAGGAGGTGGTGGAGGTGGGTTCGGTGGTGGGGGTGGAGCAGGAGGAGGCGGTGGTGGTGGTGGATTTGGAGTACACCACTGAACTTGACGTTGCATGCATGCAGGATTTATATACTAGTCGACGTGAACCATATTATTTGTGTTATCGGGAGCTTCAGGATTATAGAAATAATTACATAGCAAATGTTGTTTGTTATCTTCTTTACTGTATTTTTATTTCCAGCAACCAAAAGCAAGTTTATTGTTTTGGAATACTATTATATTTTCAAATCAATTTATTAATGGATTAATTCGATTTAAACTAAATCCAACCCAATGTTGATTTCATCATAATATTTAATTAGTTTAAATTCATAATCATAATTGAATGCTAGATTATGATTATTTTCAGTGATGGCAACTTGCTAACGCCTCTTTTCAAAACCTAATTGACAGAAAATTAATTATTTTTTTCGTGCCCAATTTGTGGGGATAGCACGATCTTTGCCCATAACATTGGATCAAATTAAATGAATACTTAATAATTATAAATAGATTTTTATTTAAATTCTACATTCAAAGATCTTAACCCACCATAATATAAATAAATCATTCACAATTAAATCATACAATCAATTTTAAACAATCTAACATAGCATAAATAATCAAATAATTTATTATCATTTTAAATCCATACGTTGTTATAAGATCTCATAAAATATTTTTTAACAAAATATTATCTATAAATTCGTAGTCATTGATCCACTTAATATAATAGTTTATATGATTGATGAGTTTAATTTTATTAAATACAATTTTTTGACTTTCAATCTTAACCATTAGATTTGCTAGATGAATAGTTATAAATTTATGAAAGTGAATTTTTGATACAAATCTGGACATAAACTTATAGTTATTCATCCATGAAATTGAATGGTTGACTTTTATATTTGCCAACCATATAAAATAGAGCTTTCTAACTCAATTTTTTTTATACATCAAACCAAACATAAACATTCTTATAACTACCATTCAAACCAAACATAAAATAAAATTAACCATAAATATTAAAAAAATTAATATATAGATTTTTTAAAATCTAAATTAAGTTGTGAGTTGTCAAGTTATTGAGTAGGTTTATTTGATAGTTCAACAACTGGATTACTCAACAATTTGACAATATAATAAAAAAATAAGTTTGGTTAGTTAACAAAAATAAATTAGGATTTGATTAAAATTTAACATACTTCATTTAATTTTAGTTATACTTCATATATTTTTATTAATTTAAGAGTGCTGATATTAATTTTTATTAAAATCAGAATCTTCTAAATGTAAATATTAATTAATCAAAACCTGCATATTGAAAGAACATTTAGGGGCAATCTAAAAGATAATTAAAATCAATAGAGTTACTTCGAAAAATAATTACACTAAATAAAAGATATTATGATTATAAATCAATTATCTAAAGGGGTATATCTCAGCGTGCTTTAAAATACCTTAGAGAGAGTGAGTGACGGAGCCGTGAGGTTTTGAGTGGGGCCGGCAGTTGACCGAAGTGGAGGCCTACATTTCAAACTAGCCCTGCCACATTCCTTTTCATGAAATGGACCATTAATTTTTAATCGGGAAAATTATAATAGCCTCAATTAAATTTAAAAAGAATATTTAATTTTATATTTTTATTAAATTAATATTTATTTTTTTAAAATTTTTTAAAAATTAATATTTATCTTTCAGATATTTATTTAGAAGATAAATATTAATTTAAAAAAATAATATTAATTTTTTAAAAATAAATATTAATTTAATAAAAATATAAATTAAATATTTTTTTAAAATTTAATTAAATTAGGGGGTAGGAGGAAATTTTTTCTTTTTAATTCAATTTAATTATAACAATTAACAAACACTCGACACATGGACTCAAACTATTTTTTATGTTTTTTTTTGTTTCTCGTAGCATTTAAACCAAATCGCCCCTCTGTTCACACTTTTCAGACAAGCTTCGACGGTTGTAGATGTCATAATTTAATGCTGTTATTCCACTGTTCAAACATGAAAGCTGCTGCTGCAAGCAAGCATGAAAGAAAACAAATAATAATAACATAAAAATAAAATCACATCAAATCAATAATTAAAGTCCACAAGAAAAGAGAGAGAAAAGAGGAAGAAAGTCGATGGCCCTTCTTAGGATTCTTGCATAGCAAGAGAGAATCAAGGGACTTTTTTCTGTTTTCTTGGTTGAATTTGTGTTAAGAGTCTAGAGATGCACTGTCAAGTTGGTAACTTGTGGGCTCAGTCAAGGCTTTTTTACCATGAAAAGGTACCTCTTTCGGAGCTTGTTTTGCTCAAAAAGTCTTTTTCTCTTGATGACGTTGTTGGAATGAGTCTGATTTACTGTCAACTTTTCGGCTTCAAATGATGATGGTTTTTTCCTGTTTTTGTGGTGTGAAATTCACTGGATCATTTATCTGGGTTTGGCTGGATTCAACTTTCCTTTTATGGGCTTGTCTTTTTCTTTTATTTATTTATTTTTCTACATACTTTGTCTTTGTGGTGGGTTTATCTTCTCATCTCTTGAGATAACTTCGATTTAAAGTTTGATCGTTTAATAGAAAGAAGATAGCATATTTTGTGTTTTTGTTTGATTTTATTGTTCTTGGTTTGACCATACAATTAGTTTATGTTATCAAGTTTATGGGCTGGTTCTAAATTTGAAATGTGTTTCACTTTTGATGCTGTTTTAGGAGAATTTCAAGTGTGATGAAACATAATGAAAATTAAGAATTGGATCAAGAAAGGGTTTGGAATACAAGCAAGGTTGAGGAAGATGATCAACTGCATTTGTTCAGGAGATCAACAACTGAGAGTAGATGAGTTAGTTTCTTCATCGGAGTCCCTGGCAACTAGGGACTATTCAGCTAGTGGATATTCGTCTCGACCTGGGGATATGGACACAAAGGTTGACAATAGCAACATTGAAGAAGCAGAGTCATCTCTTCGAGAAAGTGGTTATCTCAACTATGAGGTTGGTTGCATCGAACTATCACTCTATTTTGTTGCACTTCCAGTGTTTTTTCTTTTGCTGTTGTACTGGGGTTCACAGTTTAGAAATAAATGTCCCTTAGATGAAGGAACCAGAACATACTCACAATATCCTAATATCCTTATACCAAACATGTTAGGATCTTTATGTAGTGAGCACATATTCTTGAATGAATTTTCTTTGTTAGAGACAAATTTATCAACTTTTTAAACTTTATTCTTTGATGGTTGTGGCAGCACTTCCAAGGATCATAAGAAAGTATCTGATGAAGTGCATCCATGCGTTATAACTAGTTTGCTGCAATGTCATTAAAGGCGATGATATTCTTCATAATGGCAATGCTCAGTAGGGTGATATTGTTGCAAAAGTTCTTCTATTTGGATTGCAAGTTGCTATTTAAACTATGCAAAGCAAGAGTTTAATGCTAGTAACTTTGGAACAAAGTTATGGAAACATTGAATTAAATTTGGATATTCTTTCATAAGGCTGTCTATGTGACGAAGGGTTCCAATTGAATAGTGTATATCCCTCAGCCCGATACATAAAAACTTTGCACTTACAAATTTGTAAAAAATTGAATTTCTGAAAAGAGTTTCTTCTGTGCATTTGATGTAATGACCAACGTATTGTTAGATACCTATACTATACAATGCTAAATTAGGATGTGGGCAGACTCGCATATATGGACTTAACAAAGTGGCTGTGATGAAAGAATTGTTTGGATAACCGCAATGATGAGCGCATGGTTGCTGTAAGTAATGGGTTGCACTGATGCAACTGTTTCTGATGTTTAGTAAGTTTTCATGAAAGGGTCTCCACAGATTTCATTTACTTATGGGATCCTATGTTCATTCAACTCAGTATAAGTAAGCGGCTGAGTTAGGAAAGCCGTACTAATGTATTGTATAGAAGGGTTTGGTATAGTAGGCGAGTGAGTTAGCAAAGACGCTTGGGCTAATAGATAAGAGAGTGTCAGTCGTAGCCTTCGTTCTACTACGCTACGCAAAGGTTATGAAGTCACTTAGCTCGATGTTAGGAGAGTCAAGTCAAGGGGGAATTCCATAACTACATACATAGAAGAACCACTGTTCGCTAAGTTTCTAAGATCTTAAGTCTAACCTTTCGCTCCCCTATTGAAAAGGGGCAACGCCACTTCGCACCGCTGATAGACTAAGAGAAGAGTACTTAAGATTCATTTCAAAAGACCTTACTTAGTTTCACAAGCCTTTTTCATTGTCAGTCAACTAATTGGGGCCTGAGGCTCTCTGTGAATCCGTAAATCTAAGGAGCATGCCACAACAAAAGGAGGGTCCCCTACACTTAGTATTCTTTCTGGAAGAAAAAAAAAATAAGCACCCCCCATTATGGTGAACCTCTCCTTGTGATCGGGATGAGGTAAATGCCTCCCAGCCTGGGGGCAATGGTGGAATTCCTGTGGCCAGATAGCCTATGGATTTAGTCTTGCTATAGAGGAAGCAAGCGAATTTATTTTTTTGTTTTCTATTTCTTTTGTTTTTTGTTTTTCAAATCATTATTGGTCTTTATATTTTCCGCAACTACTTATTGATTATTGCAAAAAACTTGAGTTTTATTAGTTTACTCGATAGAGAAACTATATATTGTGGAAGTTTTATTTTTAAACGACTGTCACCAAAATGGTTAGCCTTCCTGGTATTGAAATCTTTTATTGATGTTGCATGTTGCTGCTTTACTTTATGTTAAATCATGGGTTTCTATTCGTCGACTAAGTTTTGCTATTCCATTAACCATAAATTTCTTAGTGTATAAACATATATCTTATTGAAGTAAATTGAAATGGCACTTATTTTATTTTATTTTGACAAATGGCTAAATTTCTGTGTTGCTTGGGTGGTTGTGATGATTTTTTCATGTTTGACCATGCCTTGTGATATGCTTAAGTGCAATTAATCTTCCAATATGTCATGAAGCTAAGCAATCATCTCGATTTTAGGAAGCTAGAGCCTTACTGGGTAGGCTTGAGTTTCAAAAAGGAAACATAGAAGCTGCACTACATGTTTTTGAAGGGATAGATGTTGCAGCTGTGACTTCCAAGATGAGAGTTTCCTTTTCAAGAAGATGTGAACAAAACCGGCGCCGGTCACAAAGTGATGCTACCCCACTCATGTCTATGCATGCTGTTAGTTTACTACTTGAAGCTATTTTTCTCAAAGCAAAATCGTTGCAGGGTCTTGGAAGGTTTGAAGGTATGTTGTTATCATCTTATTCTCCTTCCCATTATGGTTTATCCTTCTTTCAGGGTGGGTTTTTATTTTATTTTATTTTATTATTATCATTTTTTTCAGCTATCATCAACCTGTCTTATATGTTCTCTAGTCGTGAGGTTGGTTTAGTCTAGAAAGATACCTTTATGTATGAGTAGAGTTATGACTAATGTAACAACAATTTAATCAAAGTATTAGTAACATAAGAATCTTCTCATCATTTATCTTCACCAAGTAATCAATTTATGTATGTTTTGGTGATCGTGGAGTGGCATGAGTTAGTTGTGTCAAATTGATGTAACAAGAATTTTCATATTTTTTGCTTTTTACTCTCTCTCCCTCCAGTATATAAGCATGCATGAGCAAAAGAAAATATGAAAACTTATAGCTTCATTAGGTTGGAAATATTTATTATAGTCAATGAATGCCTGAGTTCTCTTCCTGGCTTGTTTTATAGAGGCTGCTCAATCCTGCAAAGTAATTTTGGACACTGTTGAAAATGCATTACCAGAAGGCCTGCCAGAAAACTACTCTGTAGATTGTAAATTGCAAGAGATTCTAAACAAAGCTGTTGAATTGCTTCCTGAACTGTGGAAACGTGCCGGGACTCCCCAAGAAGCTATTTTGTCATACCGGCGGGCCCTCCTCTATTGTTGGAATCTTGACACAGAAACCACAGCAAAGATAGAAAAAGAGTTTGCAGTTTTTCTTTTATACAGCGGTACTGATGCAACCCCTCCAAATCTACGTTCGCAGATGGAAGGTCCTTATGTGCCAAGAAACAACATAGAAGAGGCTATTCTCTTGCTACTAATTTTACTTAGAAAATTTATTCTCAGAAGGATCGGATGGGACCCATCAATCATAGATCACCTCTCATTTGCCCTGTCTATTTCAGGGAATTTATGGGCTCTGGCCCATCAGGTTGAAGAGTTGCCTCCAGGGGTCAAGGGAAGAAAAGAACTATTTTGCACTCTAGCTCTTTGTTACTCTGGAGAAGGTGACCATATGGTTGCTTTGAATCTTTTGAGAAACTTGTTGAATGACAGGGAAAATTCAGAGTGCCTATTGGAATTATTGCTGGCTTCGAAGATTTGTGCAGAGAATAGAATATGCATTGAAGAAGGGATAGCTTATGCTCGCTTAGCACTTTCAAAATTGCATAGATGTGACCATATGGCTAGCATTGCTAACTGCTTACTGGGTGTTTTACTGTCGGCTCAATCCAGATCAGTTTTTTCTGACTCTGAGAGGAGTGTGAAGCAATCTGATGCACTTCAGGCACTGGAAACTGCTGAGAGATTGATGAAAGAAAGAGATCCATATATTTTATTCCATCTTTGTCTAGAAAATTCGGAGCAGAGGAAATTGGATGTTGCTCTTAATTATGCAAAGCATCTTTTGAAACTTGAGGCTGGGTCTAATGTTAAAGTGTACATCCTTTTGGCTAGAATATTATCAGCTCAAAAACGGTTTGTTGATGCAGAGTCTGTAATTAATGCTGCTTTAGATCAGACTGGGAAGTGGGACCAAGGAGAATTATTGAGAACCAAAGCTAAACTCCAGATTGCACAGGGCCGACTGAAGAATGCCATAGAAACGTATACACATCTTCTTGCTGTTCTCCAAGTTCGGACAAAAAGCTCAAGTGCTGGGAAGAAGCTTCTAAAGGTATGACTATAGATTTATTATACTAGAATTATCAATCTGTCATACATATATGATCTGTTCTTTTGATCTGGATGATGATACTGATAAATTATTGGACAGTGTCTGTTACCCTGTTAGAAACTGAATCTAGCTGACAAATTTTATGAAGTGAGACTTTTCCTTCCGTAACTTGTTAAAGAAGCCAATACTGAGTATTTATATGGAAGGTGCAACAACTAGTTCTGGAAAACTTTCTTGAAGCATCTAAACTGGCAGGACCTCTCTATTTCTTGAAAGATAATGGAAATGCTCACCTATTTTTGTTTCCTGTCATTTTTGTGCCAAAACAAAGTTGTTGCCATGAGCTTGCCTCCAGATTATAACTATTTTAAGCGAGTATCTGAACAGATAAGAAGAGGGCACTTAAAATGTTTGTGTCATCAGACTAAATATTTTATTTCAATTTAAAACATTACTATTGTTGAGTAAACACCTGGTACTTTCTTTTACTCTATTAATACAAATGTTTTGTTTTGTATATGGATTTATATCTGGGGGAACCTGCATATGGTGAGTTTTGAACCCTTTTTCATTCACTTGCATTAAATAATACAATTGTGGAGTCCATTAACCATACTAAAATATATAAAGTCATTAAATAGTACTTATACAAGTAATTGAGAAAAGCACACTGGTCTATTTCATTTATAGTTTTGTGCATATTCTAAACACGCTTGGATAATTAATCAGTTTCTTATCAAAAGTGTGAATAGCAGTATTAATGTTAGAGCCTAACTTGAACTCTACATGCAATTAACATTCTCGTAAGAGTGTTTGTAGGATTGTTAGATTAATTACCTTATATTTTTTTTCCCCTCCTGAAGAAAAGGGAAAACCATGATAGAAGTCTGGAAATGGAAACATGGCATGATCTAGCTAACGTGTACACAAGCTTGTCTCAATGGCGGGACGCAGAGGTCTGTCTTTCAAAATCTAAGGCTATCAGTCCTTATTCTGCTTCTGGATGGCACTCCACTGGTATGATAAAGATGTTTCATTTATGCTTTTTTGTTTTAGGATCCTCACTTCTTTAGCAGTTTTCTTTTATGCCCTAATATATGTTGAAGCTAAGATCTCATCATTGAAAATTTATGCTTCCTTGATAAATCACTTTTGATAGCATCTGCCCTCTTCATTTTTCATGAAGATATTTAAACCAAAAACTACCATCCTTCACATTTGGTTTCAACATATTTCAGCCTCCACGATGGGCCTTTTCTGACTTCTGGAAAGTGTTTCGTTATTCCTTCTTAGAAATTTATTGTTTTTGCTTGAACTAAGCTTAGATTTTTTTGTCGTTAACTTCTACTGGATAGGCAGAGACTGAATTCTGGTGATTCTGTTAGGTCTACTCTATGAAGCAAAGGGTCATCACCAAGAAGCTCTGGTATCTTTCAGAAAAGCATTAGATGCTGAACCTACCCATGTCCCCAGCTTGGTATCCATCGCCTGCATTCTACGACGGATCTGTGGTGAATCGGTGGTGACTGTCAGAAGCTTTCTCACCGATGCACTCCGGTATGACCGAACAAACCCAGCGGCATGGTACAATCTTGGACTGCTCTACAAGGTTGATGCAAGTGCATCAACACTAGAAGCCGTGGAATGCTTTGAGGCTGCTGCTCTTCTTGAAGAAACTGCACCAGTTGAACCATTTAGATGACCAACTCTACCTGTAACCCGCCATTGTGAATGTAAATTATTATTTTTTTGGATATGACAAATTTCACAGGACTTGTAATGTAGTTTGATTGCAGGAAAAAAAAAAAAAATCATGGAAGTATTTGTTGAGGACCTCGTTAAAAATCTAACAGATCCAATTAAGAATCCTATAAATTGCTAGACAACAGATCCAATTAACAATGCTATAAATACTTTTTAATCTAGGATATTATCTGAAATTAACTGTCGATATAGCAATTAAGAAATCAAATTAAACAATTGATCTACATAAATCACAGAATTGGATTAGTTGAATCTCTAAGCTAAAGATAAATAATTATCTCTTATCTAGGCCAAGCAAAACAAAGTTGAAATATCTTGCAAGCCGAAAAATTCGAAAGCCAAGCTTAAATATTCAACTCTCTCTAAAGTCAAATTCTTAATCAATATGTCAAGAGTTATTATAATAATGATAATCTAGCTTTCTATAGCTTATATAGTCTACCATAATATCATCATTTTAATATATAGTAAGTATTAACTTATCTTATTTGAAATAAATTAAAACTTCCTAACGAAAGTATACTAAAAATCTGTAGGTCTCCAAGATTGCGTTCTGGAGCTGCAGCGTTTATCTTCTCAACGCTGTGGCTAATTGAGCGTCACAATGTTGTCTTTTCCGACGTCGCGATTGCATATCCCTTCCCTATCACTTCGGTGTCACAGTGTTGGCTTCCTTAGCGTTGCTTCAATAACTCTTTGCCACGAACTTATCAATTTCCCGAATCTCAGTGCCACGGCCCCCATATCCAACGCGGCGACTCCGACCCTCTGCATTCTCTTGGAGCCTTCTTGACCTCCTTACTTGGGTTTTCATTATTCTACCTTCCTTCAAGAATGTCCTTGCATTTAAGGATTAGATTTGGAAACCTTTATGTTATCGTACTCCTACTATATAACCTCTTCCAGATTCCCACGGCCTTTACCCACATGTCTATAACGAAGAACTTCTTTTGGTAGGAGCAAAACTCTCCCTTCCTCGTCGAATGATGGCAACTTCCACAATCAACGTAGGATGCCCCACCCTCTATTTTAGCACAATCACATGGAATATCAGAAGTAACATGAAAGATGATGGTAATCCTAATCGATAAACAACTTCACCTATATGCTCCAATACCTTGAATGGCCCATGATACCGTTGAGATAATTTCACATTGAACTTCTTCTTAAAAGACTTCTATCTATACGGTTGAAGCTTGAGGTACACATATTCACCCTGCTCAAAAACCACATCTCGTCCTCCTTGATCGTAGTACTTCTTCATTCCACTTTTAGCCTTCTCCAGCTTTTTATTTACCCTCGCAAGAATCTCATCTCGTACAATCAATTCTTGCTCAACTTCATCATTTCTAGCCATTCCTTTTCTTGTAGGTACTTAATACCGGAGGTGGCCTCCCATATATTACCTTAAAAGGACTCGTGTTGATCGGCATGATGTGATGTATTGAACCAATACCTTGCCCAAGGAATATACTCTTTTAATCTATTTTACTCCTTACGATACAAACATCCCAAACATTATTCAAATGTTCTATTTGTCACTACCATTTGTCCATTGGTTTGGGATGATACGAGACACTAGCCTTCAACTTAGTATCATGCAAAGCGAAAAGCTCTTGCTAAAAAGAACTCATGAATAGTTTATCTCTATTTGTCATGATGCTTCTTGGAAACCTATGTAACTTCACTACATTATCAATGAAGGCCTTGGCTATGCTACTCATCGTGAAAAGATGTCGAAGTGGAATAAAATGTGAACCTTTTCTTTGTCGATCTACTACCACTAAGATCTCTTGATATCCATGACTCCATGGTAATCCAAATCCATAGTCAAGTCTATTAGAGGCTTAAATATTCAAGTTAAGCCCACACCTACAAGCTTGAGTTTTTAGGAAAGTGAGAAACTTAACATGGTATCAGAGCTATAGTGACCCAAACGGTCCAGGTTTGAATCCTCTCCATGTCATTTAATTAAAAAGTAAAAAAATTATTATTTGGCCCACTTGTAAGACCCGCTGAGGCATGTGAGGCTCGGTTCGGTCCACGCTGTAAGTGCACGTGAGACCTTTGCACGTGAGATGGGGTATTAGAGGCTTAAATATTCAAGTTAAGCCCACACCTACAAACTTGAATGTTTAGGAAAGTGACAAACTTAACAAAGTCCTCCCAAATCAGTTCAGTATCGGTAGTGGATGTAATAACCCCATAGGTCCCGCTGGTCAGACTTCACTTTTTGACATATATCACATTCTGCTACCATGTTTTTTATCGCTTTCTTAAGCCCCTCCCAATAAAATAAGAGAAAAATTACAATAACCCCCTAATTAAATTTCAAGAAAACATTTAGCTCTATACTTTTATTAAATTAAAACTTATCCCCTAAAAACTCCTAAAAAACTAACACTTATCCCCTAAATATATTTGGGGGGTAAGTGTTAATTTTGAGAAAAAGTGTTAATTTTTTGAGAGATTAGTGTAGTTTAATAAAAAAGTGTGGGATTAAGTGTTTTCTTAAAATTTAATTGGAGGGTCAGAGTAAATTTCCCATAAAATAAGTGCTTAATTCTTACATAAGTCCTCAACCAACCCGAATGACCCCTTTCCTTGCTATTGTGAAAATAAGTAAGGATTTGCTCTCTTAATCTCAGTACACTCAACACATACACAATTTTTGTAATAAAGTAACCTATCTCGCAATTGATATCTATCGACCCTATCCTTTTGGTTATCGAGTTTCTTACAAATTTCTCGAGCCCTATTATCTAACTTCACAGCCTCCTTTAGTTTGTCCCATATTTCTCAATTAGCTCCACTAAGTGCCATTGATCTCTTCTCATTCTCCCCGTACACAGTCCACAACATCAGGTTTCCCTCCTTTCTAGACCAAGCATCGGTTACCTTGTTCTTCTTACGCGGTTGATACACTATGTCGTACTCAAACCTAAGAAGCTTTATCATAAATTTCTGCTACTCTAGAGTAACAATCTTTTGCTCTAGCAAATGCCTTAAAGCTTGTTGATCCATGATGATAGTGAATTTGCGTCCCAATAGATAACAACTCCACACCTTCACTGCTTGTACCACAGTCAATACCTCCCTCACGTAGGTGCTCTAAGCCTTTTTCATTAGATCCCAAGCTTTATAGATAAATGCTAACAATCTTTTATCTCGAACCACCACTGCCTCAATTACATTACCGCTTGCATCCATGTAGACCTCAAATGGCTTTTGAAAATTTGACAATGCTAATACCAGCAGAGTCTTCGTCATAGCCCTCTTCAAATCATCAAAGGCTACCCTTGCCTCGTCTTTCCATATGAAGCTACTTTCTACAGCATAGTGGTTAATGGTCTACCAATCAATCTATAGTTCTCAACAAACCTTCTATAATAATATGTCAAACCTAAGAAACCCGTTAAAGTGGAAACATCCTCAGGTAATGGCCAATCCACTGTAGCCTCTACCTTCCTAGTATCCACCTTCACTCCCTTAGTCAAGATGATATGCCCAATATCCAACTTATCTTGCATGAAATCACACCTAGGCATTTTGATGGAGAAGTAATGTTGCCCAAGGACACCAAACATGAGATCAAGCTGTATAAGATACTCTTCCATGGACTAAGAGTAAATAAGCATGTAATAAAAAAAAAAAAAAAAACTAACACAAACTTCCTCAAACGGCCCAAAAATTGAGTTCATAGCAGCTTGAAAAGTTGAAGGTGGATTACTCAATCCAAAAGGCATGACTAAGTAATCGTAGTGACTCGAATACGTTCGAAAAGCTATCTTGTGCCTGTCCTCTTCTTCCATCCGAATTTGATGATATCCAGCCCTCAAATCTAGCTTAGTGAAAACATTAGCCTCATATAACTCATCTAACATCCGATTGATAGTTGGAATAGGAAACCGATCTATCATTGTCACCTCATTAACTGCCCTATAATCCTTACAAAACCTCCAAGTTTATCATTTTTCCTAAACAATAAATCCGGAGACGAAAACATACTAGTACTTGTTTGAATAATTCAATTTCCCCTTTCTGGAAGTAAACGCAAAGGTAAGCTGGTACATTCACTGGTTTAGACTTATCTTTCAAAGTAATACAATGACCACATTGCCTTACCGGGTGTAGATTCGTAGGTACCTCAAGAACCCCTTTATAACCTCTATAACCCCCTAACCACTTATGGTCGCCTTTGCAATTATGCTTTCAACCCTTCTCCTATCTTAGTTCCTACTTCCTCAATTTGACTCTCATTTGCCCTTGTAATAGTAAAAAATTGGTTATCTCCTTTGCATAACTTCTCTAGCATGTTAGCTTCACATGGCCTAATCTTCGCATTTGTTACAACAGTCCAAGTTCTCTTTTAACCCTCTAATTTAAATTTCATCTTCATTGTCTTGAAATTCATAAGTACATTCCTTAGACTCCTTCACCATATGTTCCCTAGTACCACATCTAACCCAACTAAGGCTAATACATGCAATTCGATAAAAGTTCTAACCCTTTGCACATTCATATATATATTTACCTTCCTCACTACCTCAATACACTTTAGTTTTTCCTCAATAGCTACTTTTACCTCAAATGGCTCTACCGCCACTCCTTTCAACCCCAATTTTCTAACAATGTTTGCATTAATAAAATTATGAGATAAGCTAGAATCTACTAATAAAGTTACCTTATTGTTACTGACCCACATTATGAGCCTTATTGTTGATGGTTTGGAGCCCCAGTCATAGCATTAAGAGATAATTCTGCTTCCTCATCACTTTCTCTATACTCAGCCATCTTTGGTTCTCCCTCTTTCACTAGATTCCTCCTTATTGTCATTGATTAATCCAAGTTAACACATAGTTATCATAGTATAGCTCAGGGTGTTGATTCCTCAGTGAGACAGATAAAACTCTACAGGGCTTCTAACTTAACGGAAAATAATTAAAATTGGAATTTAATTGAAAAACTAATTAAAATAGAGGTTAAAGCAAAATAATAATAAAGATGAAATTTGGAAAACAATATAGATGATAGTAAAGCTCAGACTTCCGTTGATTTGATCCAATTCTTTGACTCATTCAATTCAATGATAAGTCAATTTGAGGTTTTGACACCAAAACCCTAATAAAAAAATATATCAATGAAACTCAATCAATTTATAAAGAAATTCGAAGGTTTTATTCTTCACAATTATATTCCACTATTTTCTTCTTATAAAATCCAATTCTAAAGACGAAACTATGTTTACAAGCAATAATATGCAGCAAAAAAATACATTTATAATAAGAAAACAATTATTCAAGTCATAATCATACATTTATAATCTTATAGCTTAAATCAAACCATCAAAAGATTTAATACAATTGTCTTGAAATTTTATTCCAAACTAAATCAAGAATTCAACCTAGAATATTTAAACAATAAGCAACAAAGTATGAATTGAAGGAAATCAACGTATTTTCACTTATCAACTTCTGCCCTAGGCTTTACATTTAGCCACTCATGCCTACTACAATCATCTTCATCAATCATTGAAGAAGAATTGGAGAAGAGAAGAAATGTGACTTTCTCTCAAATAATCTCCCAAAAGTTGTGTATAATCTGATGAAGAAGGTTTTTTTTTTTTAATATAATTGCTCAAAAGAAGGGATTCTAGGCCAAGTCAGATTCAGCTCTTCTGAAAAATCTACAGGAATTATCGAGTGGTGGTTGCTGCTGCCAGCTTCCAGTGCCACGTCATTGAGTCTTTGTCAAAAACAATTCTGGAAATTTATCAGTAAACATCGCAGCCTTGACTTTCCAATTTAGCAGTATTGGTTCTCTGCCTTTTGGACGTTGCGACCTCGCCTTCTCTGGTATTGTGATGTTGACTTTTTACTTGAAATGTCTTGTGAACTCGTAATTCAGCTTCGTAGCTTCCCATATTACAGCACCACGGTGGACTTGCTGACTTGTATGTGCTGTGAAAAGGTTCGTGCTATAGAGGCAACCCCTACATTCCCAGTGAGGTTTGTGGTGGAGTGAAGGTCGAGGGCCATTCAGGTAATTGCGACTTAATTTTTTTTACTTAATTTTACACGTCTTTTGATAGTCTTTCATTTACTGTAATCCATGGATAGAAAAAAAAAAAAGTTAAAAAGTTGTTGTTTTAATGTCAACTCAGCAACTTTTTTTACTATTAGATTAAAAAAATGAATGGTTATTAAGGGATGTGTGAAATTAAATCAAAAAAATTAAATCCTAATAACCTGATCCATTAAATAATTATATTTACTTGTATAGAAGTAATCAATATACGAAAAAAATTAACTTGAGTAATTAAATAACTTTGATATTTTATATTTTTATTAAGGTATTACTCTGAAATTTTTTTTGAAAAAATTATAATTTGATTTTACTAAGATTCGTATTTCCATATCGTAGTAAACCTTATTTGATAGTCTAAATTATGTACCACAAAAACATACGTTAAAGACTTCAGTTGATGTAACTATATAGTTAACGCACCTATTACCCAACCTTAGTTCGGTATAAATAATAACATCATATTTTTAAACAAGAATAAAAAGGAGATTTTCAATTGGCTTCGGAGATGCCAGACATTCAACTTCTCGTGCGTGACTGCGTCTCCAAACTTGAAAAACGGTGAGTTTTATGCTTAATTCTGTTTTAGTTTTTTTTATCTTTATTAGTGTTTAATTAATTTATGGTGGCAGGAAAATTGAGGGTTCAGAAGCAACCGCTAGGTTGACGGCGGAGTTGCTGCGATCAGTGATATCACAGCAAAGGGAGCCACCGACGAACGCTGCGGCGGCGCTCATTGAAGCAGTAAGGAGCGTCGGTGAGCAGCTGATTGCTGCTAATCCCATTGGTATGTTTTTCAGGCTAAGTTTGCTTCGCAAGTAACTTTGAATGTTGAAACTTGTTACGGAAGGAACTCCTTTTGAAGTACAAATTGATTCTACTCTATCACTTCATTGTTAAGTAATGCTGGTTATTTTGAATTTAGAAAATTGAAATATATATATTGTGATTCATTTACAATTCTTTGATTACAAATCGGGTACAATCTTGAATATTACATTAATATCTAAAAATAATAAAAAAATTTATCATTATTACTATTTTGATATCATATCCATATTATTTGTTAAGAAAGCACCCAGAGCCCTGTCCAATGGAAAAGTCTAATGGACTGAGAAACCGAGACTGATTTGAACTGAATGGCCTTAATGAGTATGTTTTTATGTTATTTTGTATTATACAATTTCTTTGTTTGTTGGATCTTTTTCTCATGAGAACTTAATTTTCCGGAGTGATGTGAGAGTAAAGAGATTTAAACTTAAACCTTTAGCTTTGATTCCGTGTTAAAAATTCAATTGACCCAAAAACTTAATCTTAATATTTGAGTCCAACAATTTTCAAGAACGTCAAATAGAATCTTAATTTCCAAACATATTTTCAGATTTTGAATCTGACACATCCCCTTATTTTTGAGCCTGAAAAATGCCACATTTGGTAAAGAGACATTTTCTTTGTAGATAATTTAGATTATCTTGATAAAGAGCCATATTTGGTGAGATATGGGTCTGATGCACCTGCTCATTAGCCCTTTGTAACATATATTTGCATGGGATCGCAGAGCTTGCAGTTGGGAACATTGTAAGGCGTGTGTTGCACATTATAAAGGAAAAGGATGGTTCACTGGTGGCAAATGCTGTTCGAGATTTGAAATTATCAGCTGAAGCTGATGCCAATGACGATGCCGATGCCCAGGATATCATTGAGGGAGAAAATGATAAAAACCTGTCTGATGCTGGTACTCCGGCTACATGCTTGTTGCATCCACCTTCTTTGCTTGCTGTTCTTGATCGCTTGTCTGACTCAGAAGCAGCCTTCCAAACTTCAGCTTTAGGGGATCTTTCACAAGGCAAAGGCAAATGTGAGCCATCACAGTGGTTTTATCTTGATAACTCTTCTTTCTTATCTTTTAGTTTTTATAATTTTGAGTATAGACTGATAGCTTGATAATTTATTGCTCATAGTTGGGATTATGATATTTACACATTTGACAGATAAATGTAGAAATTTGGGTTTTGCCACAGAGTTATACTATTGTCTCTAATAAAGTTGCCTAATCTGCTTTCTTTCTGTCGCAATTGAATGATATGTTGTCCTTTGCGATAGCCGATGAAAGTGCAAGGAGCAGGAAATTAAAGCCTGATGTAATAAGAGCAATTACTGAACTCATTGAAGATATAGATACTTGCCATGAACAGATTGCAGAGCAAGCAGTGGAGCTTATTCATCACAAGTATTTACTATTAAAACTCAGTATTATCTTCTGCCTTGAGTTGCCTCACAATGTTAAGCTTACGAGAATTAAATTCTCTACTAATGAAGTCAATTTAGAATCAGACATGGTTGAATGTTTTGGGCACCCATCTCATGGTTAGCTTGTATGTTAAGTTGCTAACTGATACATGCTTATAGGACACTCGAAAAATTCTCTTGGATTTGCTTTGTAATTTAATATCTTATTGAATTAGTGCAAGTCATAAAGTGTTATGCTATTTCCGTAGGTTGTAGAGACAGCTTAGGCTACAGTACAACTTTAATATTAGAGTAAAATTAAAGTGTCGAACAAGATATGAAATTAAAACTTCCTACTTGACCGGCCTTCCTTGAGGACTATTATATATTAACCAGAAACTTATCAATTTGTAGGATTCTGATCCGCACAACAAATCAATTTGTTGGATAATAAGGCGAGCCAGCGAGTATAGTGTAAATCCCTAACCCGAGTTTTACAGTCTAAATTGCTCCGAAGGAAGATCTTCGAAGAAGCATGTTGATTCCTTGATTCTTATTTGCTTCTGTTAGTATGGTTTCAAATTGGCCTTACATAACTGATTTATTTCCTACTGAATGCATACTAACCTTTAAAACTTCTTATCATTTCAGTAGTTCTGACTAGTTAACTTTGTGTTCAGTGAGAAGATATTAACTTTTGGTCATTCAAAGTTCGTGATGAAATTCTTGTGCACTGCAGAGGCAAAAAAACGATCTATTGATGTTTTTGTTGCTGAGGGCTCTCCAAAGTATGTAGATGACGCTAAACAGAGTAGCCCCTTTCTATTGTTTGGATAAATTTCTATATCTCTTTTAAAATTCCTTGCTCCTTTGTCATGGAGCAGGTATCAGGGTCATGATCTAGCAAAGAGTTTGAGTAAAAGAGGTTTAAATACTACAGTGATAACTGATTCTGCAGTCTATGCCATGATTTCTCGAGTGAACATGGTAATTATTAACTTCGATTGCCTTTTTCTTCAATTTGATAGAATGGATAGCATTAGCTGCATCTTAAACTTGAAACTTCTTAAGGTTGTAGTTGGCGTCCATGCTGTGATGGCCAATGGTGGTGTCATAGCTCCTGTTGGGTTGAACATGGTTGCCCTTGCTGCAAAAAAGCATGCTGTTCCATTGGTTGTGGTTGCTGGTATACATGAGGTATGTAGACACTGCAAATAATAACAGCACATAATAACAATTCCATCCAAAAGCTTCTACTTGAAGAACAATTATGCCATTGACAAGTAAAATAACGCTAATATCTGTCCTAATTTCCCAAAAATACTCTCCTACAAAAGGAAATTTTGCTGTCCTTTATATAAAGCAATTAAAATGCAATTCTGAAAAATTATCATAGGTCCGCCTCTGAGATGATATATTTCTTTAGTTTGAGATGGGCTTCACTCAGATTGCATTCAATCTCTCTCCCTCTTGCTCTTTTAATATTTTTTCTTAGTGGCAGGCAGAAAATTAGAGTCCACATAATGTTAAATGAATGCTATAAATGCATAAAATAACTTCTTTCTTTTCCCGCTAAATATTTGTGAATGCTTATGACTCCACTGGTTAATACAAAAAATGTTTTGTTTTCTTGTTCTTGGTTATCTTGTACAACAGAATGCATGTTAATATTTGCTCATGCCATCTTGCTTATTAACAGTTCTGCTCACTCAATCCACACAATCCTGAGGTTGTATTAAATGAACTGAGATCCCCTTCAGAACTGTTGCATTTCGAGGAATTCTCAGACTCTATGGACTACGGAGTTGGCAGTGGTTTTACTCTTCTTCATGTTGTCAATCCTGCTTTTGATTATATTCCACCAGATCTAGTTACCCTTTTTGTTACTGATGCGTAAGACTATCTTTCTGCTTGTGTGTAAACTTCATTCTGTTACCAAGTATATCTGCTGGCTTTGAGCAAACTGAGAAGATGGCTTTCGTGATGATGCCTTCGGGGCGGATGTTTTTCTGACCAATACCTTAAAGGCTGACCATACATTACAAATTTTTTACTTTTTCACATAGTATTCCTTCTTCCAATTTCACAAATACAGGAAACAAAATGATCCAACCATTCAACCGTTTCACATATTATGAAGTTTTGATTTTTCCAGCTGTCTGACAGTTTACTGATCTTTCTCTATTTTGTTGACAGAGGAGGGTACGACCCCTCATACATTTATCGGCTAATGGCTGATTATTATTCTGGTGATGATTTGACTCTACAACAGAAACCTGCTTCTTAAAAGTGAGCTTACTCGTATCAAGATTTATATGGGATGAATTTTTTACAATTAAAATTTGAAATCTTTGTTCACTATTGGCTCAACATTTTCTGCATTTGAAGATGGTTGAGTCAACAATTTAAGTAATAGGTTTTAGGTAGTTAGATTTTAAAAATTGTGACATAACCTTGTCCTTAAGATGGCAGTAGCTGCTAGAAAAGCTTCAGTTGGTGTGCATGGTTACTGGTAAAAGCCCTCTATTGGATTCACAACTCTGCAGAGATATAAGCTTTCTGTTGCAATCTAGCAGATAAAAACAGTTCTGTGTTACTATGCCAGTATCTTGTTGATTTAGTTCTGGGCTCTTTTTTCTGATGTTGAAATTAACAGAACTTCCATTGCAAATCTGGTGCACTAGTTCAACACCCCTAACTTGCTAGAAATTGTTAAAATATGCACACAGTACTTAAATATAAAGCTGAATTCCAGGTGGTAAACATGCTTTCTGATGGTCACTGTTGGTGATATAAATTGGTTCTCAACATAGGCTGAAATTGAGCTGAGAGCCATAAACATATTGTTTGTAGGCAGAACTTTTATAGATATGGTAGTGCTGATTCACATTTTAAACTTTAGCAATTTACTGTATGCTAGGGCAAAGTTGGCACTCGGATAATTACAAATTACATGTTACTGTTTAAGGTGTAATTTATTGTTTTCTTTTTTTTTTTGGTTTTTTCTTTGCAGATATAGCACAGGAGCTGATGCTCAGCACTGGACAACAAGACTGACCTTTTTTATTACACAAATAGGTTTAAGATTCTAGGTTATTTTGGGTCCACGGTGACAACTAACAACGTTGCTGGTTAGTTGATGAAGCTAAGACAAGAAATTGAAGTTCTCTTTCTTTCTTTCTTCCCTTTTTAACCCCATTTTATCTTTTCTCTAAACATGCAAAAGGATAGATTTAAGGTTGCATTAATCTTTTCAAAGTAAAACCCTTGTTATTTTTAGGTGAGGAAATGGAAACAGGTTCATGCATTGGCAAAGTTCCTTTGAACATTTGATGGATGTAGACTATTTCTTTTCTTCTTCTTTCGTCAGAGGAAATTGATGATATACAACACATAAGCTGGAATTATGTCGTTTTATCCTTTAATGAGAAACAGAATGAGTTTTGGTATTGCGTTTACCTAATAGTGCAACTGTGTAGTACTGAGAGCATTTGTGATTTTGATACTCTTATGAGCTTTTAGTTCCGAACTCTTTTCTTTACCTATATATGTATTGAACAGTCACCAAAGCAATAGATTTCAGTTCAACCTAAATTTTCCGCAGCCCAAAATATTGGGGGCACAAGTAAGAAATTTGTCTCTGACGACATGCGGAATGAGTAATTGATTCAGTGTTGACTTCGGAGGAAAATCGGCGCCATTCATATCAAATTTTTGAGCTTGATATTTTTTATGCCTACTATGACATAACCTTTCTGCTATTTTCATTCGCAGAGGTATTATCTGTTTTGAGGGCTGTCAAGGTACCTGATGGATGTTCCAATGTGGAAATTATGCCATAGACGCAGTAGTTATTATCAAATCTACACATAAAGATAATTATTCTACTGATATGCAGAATGTATTGTAAAGTTCAACCTTAATTCAGCCATCTCATCCAATTTCTTCACAATTGTCAAGCAAATTCAGACACGTATATGTATATTCTCAGATGACAAAGTGAACATGGGATATTTATCACCATCCAAGAGAATACTATTTAGTTTCTTTAAATGGTTAATTAGACAAAATCTTTGTCCCTTTTAAGTACAATATTCAACACATCAACTTATCACCTCATTTACATTTTTGCATCTAATCCCTAGTGTCTAGGCTCAGTTCCAAGATCAGACTACCTATTATCTTCATTTCAGAATGAAACTACTTTGGAATCAAAAAGTATTTTTCTCTACAATCTTGGTTTGATCACACACAGGGACTTTGCCAATGAAATGTTTTCTGGTAATTCGTGCTGATAGAACCACGAATGAGAATCTCCATGATAACAGGCAATAGACAAACTCACATAACCTGTAGGCTGTAATGATTAATTTTACTCTTTAAATGAAAGGATTCAACTAAACAAGGTTAATTAAAATACAGAGTGTCAAAAATCAAAAGACAAGGTGAGGAAACAGTAAGCAGACAAGCTTTACCAACCGAAACACCTATTATTCCTTGCGAAGATCTATCCCAGCCTTCTTAGCAACTGCATCCAATCCGTTTTTCTCAATAGTCTTCAGTGCCTTGGTTGATAAGCGCAGTTTGACATAGCGCTTACCGGCTTCCCACCAAACCTTCTTGTACTGTAGGTTCACAAACTGCAACTTCTTGGTCTTGTGGTTTGAGAAGGACACTTTGTTTGCCCTGTTTGCTTTCTTCCCGGTGAAGGGACACACTCTACCTGAAAAGATAAATTCAAATTATAAATGTGAATATATACAAGCATCAATTAGTTTATCTGTCTTATAAAAAAAAAAATATTGTTATAGACAATTATTGCAGAGAACACAAAGCTGGAGAAGTGAAGTTCACATTTGTGAACGTACATCATAGCCAGCATGTTAACAATTCTGAAACATGTACATAAGCTGGCCAACATAATAAAGAACTGAGGTAACCATGTCAAAATACTTCACTGTAAATGCCCTCCAACGACATTCAAAGCTAAATGCAAAAATTAAAAAAAAAAAAAAAAAAGGATAAAACACTACCACCAAACACTGTCCCTTTGAGATTACATAAGAGAAGATAAGGATAGTGAATGTAGAAGTAAACATTTAGAATTCATTTTCATCATTACACAATTATCTAAATTTTATAAGCATGAAACTACATAACTTGATATTCAGCTCTGGTATAAACCTTTATCCTCTAACTAACCCCTCTGCATAAAGAACTAAGCTGGTGTATCCCTTGCATGATAAGAAAGATTTTTTTGACTGCAAATCGTGAAGCGACTAGAATTTGCTCACATTTGATGCACTTAAACATTAATACAAATACATCAAAATTAAATTGATGAAACTTCTTTTAAGAGCCTTACCGATTAGAATCTACCTTAATATGCATAGGCAGGCATACAATAAGAGAACCCGTACATAAATATGCATACCAAAGCCTCGATCCATTCAAGGTCCCATAAATTGATACTTTTTACAATAAAAGCTTATCTCATCTCCTCAAATTTCCAGTAAAATAGTTGTAACATCCAAAGTCCAACAACTTGACTTTCATGTTAAACTACAAAATAAAAAGTTTCACGATTACAAAAGACAATTATTGCATTAGTTCATTAATGTTTTGCTTTAGACAAACGAAGGGTGGGGCTGGTTGAGCAAAAAAATTGAAATAAAAACAATAGCATATGAAAATGAAAGTGCTAATGAAAATAAAAACGAAAATAAAGAAGAAAAGAAATAAAGAATTACGTGCAACGGGTTGAAAAGCGGGAGCGAAAGGAGAGGAAATGGGGTTGGTGGCGGCCGAGTCAGGGAGGTTGTACGAAATTTTGATGCCACTTAATTGTGAAGTGACGAAGCCCAGGTCTGAAAAGACTTGCTTGGTTTTCGGAGAGAGATCATGTCCATGTCGTGGGCGGCGAAAGCACAGCTTGGAATTGTTTCCCAACAGCACTCCGGGTGGTGTTGCCAATGTTACCATTGTTCTCTTCTCTACGTGTGGGTTGGTGTTTTGAAAAAACAGAAACACTTTTGTTTTTGTTATCCGTTCCGTGTTTTGGAGGAGCGGGGAGGAAGTGTGTGGTTGGATAACGATATCAACTTTTCACTGAACACCCTTTGTTTTGTTTTGTTTTTCTTCTTCACCCTCCTTCAAAGCCTAGGAGGAGCTGTAGATTGACGCTATCAATTTCTAAATTATTTTGTTTTACAAAACCAAATGACAGAAGAAAAAAAATGTGTAAATTTTGATAAGATTCAAAAACGTATTATACCATTTTTAAAAACAATTTTCAAATAGCAAATAATATTTTTTTTGAGTATTTATTTTATGGGAAAATAAAAAAAAATTGACCAAAATTAAACGACTTATTCAAAAATAATTTAGCATTGAAAATTTAAATTATATGATCATGTCTATAAGACTATTTGCCTATTTTTTTTAGACGATTGGTCTAACATTTAACAACTTGATTTTTAGATTATCAATCTGTCAAATTTTAATACGTAAGACATTTTGATATGTTAATCTTTAATATTTGATAGATCTATTGGTTAATCCTTTAATTCTCAAAACCTATCAATCTGTTAGCCTTTAATACTCGATAGCGAAACAAATTTGTTGATCTTTAACTTTCGATAACAAAATATACAATCAATCTTGATAGTGTTCATAGCAATTAAATTTAAATTTTTAGAATATGATCTATCTTTTAAACACACCCTTGGTTTTTTTTTTTTTTTTTTTCAATTATTTNTTAGAATATGATCTATCTTTTAAACACACCCTTGGTTTTTTTTTTTTTTTTTTGCAATTCTTTCTTATCATTTTTAATTAAGAAATTTTATTTACTTCAGTTTTAAATTTTTAAATTAAACCAGCTATACCTTCCCAACACCTAAAAAGTCTTAATAGTTAAACTAATTATTATTATTATTATTATGATTATAATTAAACACTAGCACAGTTGGTGTATAGAGATGTTTGCTCAATTTTGGAGGGTTTACTGAAGATTGCTCGTTCATCCATCCACATAGTCATTAGTCATTAGATCC
>JANKKB010030067.1:0-14825 GCA_026225775.1 Bursera palmeri | reverse complement strand
AGTGACGAAGCCCAGGTCTGAAAAGACTTGCTTCGCTTTCGGAGAGAGATCATGTCCATGTCGTGGGCAGCGAAAGCACAGCTTGGAATTGTTTCCCAACAGCACTCCGGGTGGTGTTGCCAATGTTAACATTGTTCTCGTCTCTACGTGTGGGTTGGTGTTTTGAAAAAACAGAAACACTTTCGTTTTTGTTATCCGTTCTGTGTTTTGAAGGAGCGGGGAGGAAGTGTGTGGTTCAACTTATCCCTGGAACGCCCTTTGTTTTGTTTTGTTTTTCTTCTTCACCCTCCTTCAAAGCTTAGGAGGAGCTGTAGATTGACGCTATCAATTTCTAAATTATTTTGTTTTACAAAACCAAATGACAGAAGAAAAAAAAAAAGTGTGTTAATTTTGATAAGATTCAAAAACGTTTTATAACATTTTTAAAATCAATTTTCAAATAGCAAATAATATTTTTTTTTGAGTAGTTATTTTATGGGAAAGTAAAAAAATTGACCAAAATTAAACGACTTATTCAAAAATAATTTAGCATTGAAAGTTTAGATTATATGATCAATGTCTAGAAGACCACTTGCCTATTCTTTTTAGACGGTTGGTCTAACATTCAACAACTTGATTTTTAGATTATCAATACGTAAGACATTTCGATATGTCAATCTTTAATATTTGATAGATCTATTTGTTAATCCTTTAATTCTCAAAACATATCAATCTGTTAGCCTTAAATACTCGACAGCGAAACAAATTTGTTGATCTTTAACTTTCGATAACAAAATATACAATCAATCTTGATAGCGTTCATAGCAATTAAATTTAAATTTTTAGAATATGATCTATCTTTTAAACACACCCTTGGTTTTGATTCTTTTTTGCAATTCTTTCTTATCATTTTTAATTAACAAATTTTATTTCCTTCAGTTTTAAATTTTTAAATTAAACCAGGTATACCTTCCCAACACCCAAAAAGTCTTATTAGTTAAACTAATTATTATGATTATAATTAAACACTAGCACAGTTGGTGTACAGAGATGTTTGCTCAATTTTGGAGGGTTTACTGAAGATTGCTCGTTCATCCATCCACATAGTCATTAGTCATTAGATCCGCAGGATAACCAAATAGAAAAGGCAACCCTTGAGCTGCCAAATGCAAACTTATATGTTTCATTATCAAAATCACTAGAAAGCTGGACAAATTTCTCTTCATAAAACCAGCTTTCATCTGGCACATTATACTGTTTTTGTGCTCCCATACCAAGAACGGTTGATACAACATCGATAAAACAATGTTAAGAGTATAAATGAATTAAGATCAAATCGGGCTTGCAATTGCAAATAAAGTTAATACATGGAATGCCCTGGATTCGAATACAACTAAAATTGCAATAACTATTATCTCTCATCCATTTCATACGTACTTAACGCTATATCCTCACCCCATTCTACATAAAGATGCTCCAATGCTAAAAACTACTCACTAGCTGAAGCCAACCATCCTTACCAATAATTCGAGTTATTCAACTTGATGTTCTGTGTAAAGGTGATCGGGAAGAGCCAAAATTAGGCATTTTGGCATCAGCACATGGGATTAACCCCTTGATTCCATCTTCAATTGCAATTATCCCAAACAGATTCATTGTGGAAACCTTTTTTTGTAAATATCAAGAGGAACATACTCCACAGTCACAATCCGATCATCAAATAATCGTCCATGCAAACAATGTGCTGCCATGCATGAGGCTTCTGATCTTCTGTACTCCACAAAAACACAGCCAGGCTCAAGAATGTTTCCAACATTATGATCATGTTTCTCATCATCAACATTATCATTATCAATAGCATTTGGTTGTTTGTCCACGCTTCCATTCAATCCAGCAGAAACTTCCTGCAGGTTTCTGTTGACTTCCTCACAGTTCAATTCCTCAACCGAAGATCTGTTATCCAAGCTGATGTCCTCCATTTCGCTACTGTAAGCAACTCTGTCATCATGACAGCATGAATCATCCTTCACAGTGTTTGGCTGCTCTGAGATTTCTTGAGAAAATCCTTCAGATATGCTCTCTCGGGCTAGGTCTTCAACAGCCAAGTTACTTTCAAGCTTACCTAGTTGACATGGTTCATCCACCAGGTCACCTGCAGGCTTATTATCATTACAGTCGTTGCCTTCTACAACTTCATCAATTTTATTAAAATCTTTGGCTCCATTAGGAAACTCTATGCCATCAATTCCTTCTGACTGATGGTCAATAACATCTTGTAAGCTGTCTGCCTTCTCATTTGTGTTGTCACAACTTAAATTTGACCCGTCTGCGGCAGATGCCTTGTCATTGGCTTCACATGCTTCCACGTTAGTGGTGTGACCATCTCCATTCTTGACAATGTTAACAGATTTGACAGTACCAAACCTGCAGCATGGATTAATGGACTTAATTTCAATATCAAACATTGGTTTATACAACCATGGAGGAAAAAAAAATTGGTAAATGATTCTTGTGCACACCTTGCACACTCTAAGCGCACATCTTCCAATACTTCTTGAATTTCCAATTCAGATAAAGATGTAAAGCCTTCTGGATTGAACTAATTAACATCAAAAAAAAAAAAAACATGAACATTTATTTAAAAGATATTGATCAAATTTAATCAATTAAAAATGATTACCAGGTTTCGATAGAAACAACAAAAAAATTATCAAAATAACCACATTTTGATGCATAATGTACCAGATTTTTAAGCTTCAGGACTGGAGTGGGCTTCTTGAGAAGTGGAATCGCATATTCAGGGATCCCATAAAAGGGTGAATTTCCACTATTTTCCTAGCATTGGTTGTTTCATTTAGTTAGTACATATCTCATATCGAAATATAACAAGTTCAAAAATGAGAGAGAATTTGGTTGCAGTCTCCAATAAAAAAATGTATTAAAAAAGATGATAAATACCAAGGATAATCCATCTGGAACAGCTTGAACTGCAGTTAATACTTCCCCTCCCAACTTCATGCCATTAAGACCCGCACAAGCTTTGAGAGTAACTGATTGGTCTACAAACTGAGTAGTAAAATAACACCAGTCACTCAAGATCACAAGAGAAGTGAAGCGATGAGATATATAATAATATAAACATGAAAATGAGACAGTTTCACATGCAGTAGATTTCTAAATGCCCCAACAACAATGATCATGGCCTCTTGTTAATAGATTCAGGATCCTATCATGGAAGCAATCAACCATAATCAACTCAATTGGCTTAGTGAGCTAATTGTTAAAAGAAATGTAATCAACATGGATAATGGAAAAGCCAATAAACTTCAGAAGAGCACATTGACTCTCCGCAGCAAATCAATGAGCAAATAGGACACTGAAAATTAATTTCCTTCCACATCTCCTTTCTTCTCTTTATTGGAACATGAATTACCCATGTTTTGTGTTACTCAGTTAATACTAAATTCAAAAGACAGCAACCATCTCTGTCCTTCCCTACAATGACTAATAGACAGGCAGACCGCAGAACCCCATCAATAACCTCCCCAACATTAGAGGTTTCTGATAATTTCCAGGGAGATTTTTGAAGCAATCTTAACAACTAGGGAGAGATGTCTAACAGTTTCAGCATTTCCAGAGAGGATTTAGATGAATTTTAAAACTACAGGGCCACCTATATGTATAGGCCACACTATAGGAGAGGCAGCAATATTTACCATTTAAAGAATTTTGCAGTAGAGGCTGTTCAAGTGAATAACACTACCTAATAATCATTATTCATCATGAGATACATTTTTTTTTAATAAAAAAATAGAAAGAAAAAGGGATTTTACCATGCTTGAATCACATAATCCATTTGTGAAAGACACTTCACAAGGACAAGAAAAACATAAAAAGTGAGCAGATTGAGCTATCATTCAATTTTTTACAATGGACATATGATGTTTAAGCACTTCACAAGGATTTGCATTAAAAAACATTGCTGAACAACTTAAATCATCTAATAGTACTATATAGAAATAATCAAACAATCATAGTATGATAAACTCAAACACAGATCCTGGACTAGATAATAAGTTGTGACATAGCTTGTCTCAATGAATCATAAATTCCAATGACAAAGGTGCAACAAGAACATTTGCAATGCGCCACTATGGATTCCTCTACCAAAGAAGGGAGAACAAAAGGGCCATCGAGGTTGAGAGAAAAAATAAGGAATCAACTACACTAATTTGAGCTTGTTGTAAGACATTCTCAATACAAATGAAACACAAGGTACAGACATGCTATATTACCTCCAAGAAAGCAAATGACGCATCACAATCTTCATTGACTTCAAAGCGGTATGCTTTCAAAGGTCCAAAGGCAGAAGCAATTTCCATCACCTAGAAAATAAGCAAATAGTCCTAGTTACTTCGAAAGACTAACAAGTCACAAAAATAAACAAAAAGAGGCAAGAGAAGGACAGAAGGTTCGGATACACACACACACACACAGAGGGGAAAGAATTAATGGGGACACAAGTCATTGTCAATGCAATATTGCCTATAAAGCATTGAAATCTTTGAAATAATATTACCATTTTAGATGACAAACTTTTTGAAATTCCCCCAATGAAGATCTGCAAAAACAATTCACAATTAAAAAGAAGAGCAATAAAGAAAATTCCAAGTATAACATCAATTGCGTTTAACAAGAACAAAAGACCTCAAAAAGGAGAAGTATAGACTGAAACAGACAATGTAAAACATATTTTCTAACTAGTGTAATCCCACGGAAGTTCAATCAATAAATACTATCTCATAAAAAATCCTGACTTGCAAACCTCCTTTGCATCTCAAAGTCAGTTGGCATAGCTAATCAGACTATCCAAAAAAGTGGATATGACATGTGATGGATGATAACATGACTAGCGTCCATGAGGATACTTTACACTGGAATTCACTCAAACACCATAAAAAGTAACTGCAATTTTCTTAGATTACAATCCACTTAAGGGGTAAGAGAATTTTTTGTTGTTGCTATTATTATTATTTTATTAACACCCAGAAATCTATGGGCAAATTAATCTGGTTCAAAACACTATTGTTGGACCTAACAACTTTTAATAATCAAGAAACTCATAGGATATAACATCTCAGGTTAGTAGCCCAATAGGATTTAAACCTCTAACCTCTACGTTGGAAATCAAGGGTCATAGAACTTAGCTGGCTCTAGTGTTTAAAGCCTAAGGTAAATTTAGCAAACTCTCTATGTGTTTTCTTCTCCTTTCTTTCCCAAAAGAATTTAAGATACTTGATTTTCCTTTCCAAACCTTAGGCGTGTTGTGAAATCAGAATAAAATTAAAGTGCAACAAAATATAAGGATGCAGGTTAAAAATATAAAGCAAGAGAAAGCAAATTGAGACAAAAGCTTTGCATTAACTTATTAATTATGTGTGAAGCTTACAAAGAAGAGGGTTCTCTTTATAGAAAGAATTACTCCTGCCCTATCCGATAAGAATAAAAGGCTTGAAATGAGCACCAAAGGTCATGAACCAACCAAAATAAGTAATTGCGTATGTTTAGAAAGGAGAATTAACGATTTGAGATATATAGGTCCAATGAAATTTAGACAACAAATTGGCTCGGTGGATGCAATACAAAGTGATTGACCACATGTCAAGTGATGAAGTTTGTACAACAATTTGTAGAGGGTCCACATGGACAAATTTGTGGAAGTCCACCTTTATTATAATACTTCCCCTTGGAGTTCCACCAATTTCGGATAATTGCATTTGACTTTACTAAGGAAAAATTCAATAGGATAAAAACCTAAAAAAAGAAAAACAATCATACAATGAATTGAAAATTGGTGTTGGATATGCTTAAACTGCCTCGTTAAAAACCATGCAAATAAAATCCACTGGGATGAAACCTAGTCTAAGGAAAAAGAGTATAGTGTCTTCGTGTCTAGGAAATGTTTCCCCTGACAAATACTCCCCCTGATATTAAAAAGAATTTCTGTCTATGAGCAGGTTGCGTTGTGAAAATCATAATCACATTATTAGAGTAACAAAACCATAAGGCTCCAAATGAAGAGAATTAAAACATGGAAGGTGTAACATGCAAGAGAGAGAGAGAGAGAGATAGAGAGAGAGCTTTTTATTGCTTTCAAACAGACAATTCGAACACTCAAAATTATAAAGGGGTGGTCTCTATTTATAGTGTCTTTGCAGCCCCAAGGATCCAATGAAATTAGGCCATGAAATTGGCCATGTGCCTACACGTTTCCTAACAATGGTGGACTTCCACCAATTTGTCCTTGTGGACTCTTTACAAGTTGTTACACAAACTTCATTTCATCCACTTATTATTGCATCCACCTAGCCAATTTGTTGACTAAATTTCATTGGACTTGTGTGTTGATTTATTCTTACTGGAAAGGGCAGTCAACAATTATTCTTAACTTTTAATTGTGATTTTATGACATTCTCTACAAAAACTTAGATCTAGTATTAGCTCAAAGCTTTCGGATGCTTAGAGGTCTTTTAACCTCTGTAAGATAAAATACTAGTCCCAGGAAAGCTAACATATTTTACGTTTTATATGTACGTGTGTGTGTGTGTGTGTGCATGCGTGTGTATATATATATATATACTACTTTTATCTAGCCCACCTTAGCAGAAAAGCATAGGTTCACTTTTTTCATATTGTTCCCTCTCTCCTGTCTCATGTTTCATTAACTAAACTAGGGAATTCCTCTATAAAGGGGAAATTGTTTGGGTGCTCCCAGAAAAGTTCCACTTGATGGCAGCATTCTCTATCCAGAAATCAGCAAGCAAAAAAAAATTTGGCACTTTGTTTAATGACAAAAATTCATGTTAAAACTTGAATCATAAATGCACTTAATGGTCATAAAAAATGACAGAAAGGAGAGAACCTAGAACAGTATAATGAATCTCAGCTCTTCCTAATTAGCAAAGGAAGTTATTATCCTACCTAAAGAGACAGACAATCTGACCATACCTAAAGGAAAATAGATAAAACCAAATTCGTGGTAAGATAAATTAAGGAATTTGAACCATGGAAAAACAGTATGTATGACTGCCCAATATTGGACCAGAGGCTGCAAGAAATTGTTTTAGAATAGTCATATGTTACTTCATGTGCATACCTTATGAGGTGAATCTTTCACAACATCACTGATTGCATCAACTGCAGCAACTGATTTCTCCACTTCACCACTCTGCATGAAAATAGCAACTGTCTGAAAACCTGCTACATGGATGATAACCACAATACACCTCAGAGAATGCAACGCAGCAGCAGAAAGAACTAGTTGAATGAAATGCTATATTATGAATAGAGAAATCTAAACAGAAGAAATGAAATCATGAATGATTAATAACAATTTAAAAGAGAGAGAGGGATAGACGTTTTTCAGATATTAAAATGTAAGCAAAATATTCTTAAGGTTTGAAGGTGCAAAACATAAAAAGGATTTTGATCTTACACTAATGGTTCCATGAACAATAAAAGAATATTTATACAGAGGCAAAATGCCAAGCATGATTTCTTGATTGTGCAATTGCTTATCTTTTAGCTTTGTTATCTTGGCCCCTTATCACAGAATCAATACCATGAGAACAATACAATTCCTATCACATCAGTACATGGCCAGCAAACACAAAACACCCAAAATTGTGTTATTTTTATTGATTTCATGTACAGAAAACTAACAATTTGATGAGCACAACAAAGAATGCACAATCATAATCATTTTTTTAAAGAATAAAAAATGCAAACCAAAGAAAGCACAATATTTCAGATCAATTCCCACAAGCTAGCATCGATCAAATCACGAATGCAATTAAATGCAACTCCATTTGTTCACTGCAATACATTTTTCACTAAATTAATTAATACTCCATTCTCAAATGAAGTTGATACTGATATTGGCTGTATCAACTCTATCTTTGCAGCATTACACTACATACAACTATGTACCTTTTCCAGAAGTTCTTCATGGGTACAAGCATATATGCTTGATAAATAGTCTCAAAGGTAAATTCATTTGCCAGATGGTTCAAGTTGTTTCTTCAAGATACATTTTAAATCACAAACTAGACTTTGAGCAAATTATAGTAGAATTTGCATGTTACATATTGTTCATAGGATAAAAGTAGGGGAACTAGAGTAGAAGCAAACTTATCTAAAAATATGAGCAGATCCCTTGTACCATATAGGTTTAAGATAAGGATATTGGAAATTATTCAGAATGTGAATCTGAGGAACAGAAAAGGAGTATAACCTAAAGGAATAAATCATAGTAACTCCACAATCTCAAACTCATATCTGAGCAATTGAGTAGCTGTCACAATTGCAGTGAATATGCCAGAGAAGTAATTTTCGACATTAATTATGGATGGCAAGGCAGCCATGCAGGGCATCCTTGTTTTGGAACCTTGTTGTGCAATCAAGAAAAAACATGTCAATTTGATGAGCATAACTTAATTCACGTATGCAGATGAGCAGCAAACCAAAAACAATCAATAGATCCGTGGAATGTTAGAGGTCAGAGAGGAAACCAATTAAGGACAGAATGAGAAATTTGGTTCCAAACAACGGCGATAAGGTGAATGATTTGGTTCAACAGAAGGGACAGTAAACAATACAAGAGAAATGCCAATGAGAACTAAACTAATATTTTGTCCTACAACTAAAGAAGAAGAGACAGCCCCAACAGAGTTAATTTCAGAAATTTCACCTAGCCTGCTCAATAACAAGGCTTGGCTTTATACCAGATTTTGGATGGCTTTTATGCACTTAAATCAAATCCATTATTGTGGCTGAAGAAAAAACCAATGGTGAATTTAGTTTAGCCAATTATTATGTCCAAATAAACAATAAAAAGAAAATTATCATGCCAATCAAATTATGAATCTGGAGACGTTTTCCCTCCAGATATTATTGAGCTCTTCAGTTAATGTTTTTTTTCCTCTATATCTTTGTTTTTCCAGGGTGAGAACTTTTATTAAAGCACTAAGAAGCACAACTCTAGAACAGAGGAATCTTCATAATAAGGGTTTATAAACAAGAAATATATTCACATGCAGAGAAGGCATCCTATAAAGTCGTAAAACCGAGAAGGTTAACGAGGGAGTTAATTTCAATAAGGTGCAAAAGATGCAAATTTCATCAAAATAAATTATCAGTGCAAAATATTTGTTGGTATACGTACTGGTTGAGAAGAATTGGACAATTAAGTCAACAACACTGCCAGAAATTGCACAACAGCTAAGGAGCAGCAGTTATCCTAAAACAACATCTCAGAGCATTTTAATCGTTGAACATTAAGCAAACAGATACTATACCTTATATTATAAGAAAAAGTTACTATTGAACAGCCTATCAATGACCCCAAACAATTGCTAGAAAATAAGCTTGAAGTGCATCAAACTTGTCACTACACCTGGTAATCTTCTTATTAGGAGACAGCTTCATCACCATCCAGAATGTGAATTACGACACACCCAACATAAACACCCTATTTAAAAGATTCCAACATGCTCGTCAGAAAATATCTCACGTAATCGGTTAAACAGATCATTCTATGCATCTGATAGAAAGCTCGTTACATTAAAAGAATATCAAATTTATGCTAGGATCTTATCCTAGCCACTTCCAAATTCTACAATTTTGAAGATGAAAGGACACATACTCAGCAGTCCTGGATGGATAAACTTCCATTTACCAAGCAAACAAAAGACGTCCAAGAATAAACTGAGCATTGTAAAAAATCTTAAATTATTAGAAATTTAAAATGCAGAAGTTGGCTTAGCATATTAAAAAAGACTTCTGCAAGGGGGCGGTGAAGTCTAGGGATCAAATTTTACAATTAACTAAAGCAGTAACTTCTTCAACATCCAATTAGTCAAAGACTTCTACAATTAACCAAAATGAAAAAGGGGTCAAAGACTGAAAATAAATTTTCCAGATTCCGTCAAGGAAAAAAATTCAAATAACTTACAATTTTATAATGACACGTAAATTAGGCAATAAAAAATTTCACACCTCATGGAATTCACATTTGAAGTGTGTTAGAGCTCAAAACTTGAAAAAGACGAGAGGTAAAATACTATCTATAGTGATGATATCACATTAACCATTAAAATTGTGCTAATCAACTAAATTACAAACATATAAAACCTCAATTTATACTTTGGTTTTAGATGTGTTTTCTAATAGATTTTGCCTACATTTCATTTGAAAAGAAATTTATTAATTTCAAAAAACTCTTACCACTTGAACAAACAACAAGGGAAAAGGTCATAGAACCAAATGATAAACCCCAGATCTAATAGAACGTTGCATAAAACAACTTAAAGCTTTTAAATGTTATTAGTCCAATATGACTTGCCATTAGATTGAGTTACTAATTGTACTCTATACCATACCTCCATCAACAACAACAAAAATAAATAAATAAATAAATAAAAACCTTTCAAGATTTTAAGAACCTCACTAAAGAAAATAATATTAATAACAATAAATGCAATCAATACTACTACAGTATTCAAGCACCAAACAGAGAGCAATCCCAAATTTTATTATAGAGTGCAGAACTGCAACGACAACAATCTATCTCAGGCTTAGAAAATAATTAGAAATTTAAAGCCTTCCCTTATAACCCACACCAGCAATCACTTGAAGGTGAACTTGACTTCAATATTGCTTTTTATTTCCTTGAAGCCATTTGTAATTAATTTCAGTAATGATCAAGCCATATTACGTTGTAACAGTTACATTCAACTCTAATGAATATCCAAAAGCAGACTATTTCATGTTGCAAAAAATCAACTATATTTAGATTACTTTCTCAGTCAAGCAAAAATCTATTTAAGTTCATTTTCCTACAGAAGAAAAAATAAAAGCTGCAACTACATTACAATCCACGAGATAACTGCTATAGGCAAATCTGGCAATTACAAGTAAATAAAACAGATATCCAATGGAAGTAATGTTGAAATCTTACCCATTTTTAAAACTCTAGATGCAGCCAAACATCTTTATAGTAATAAATATAATCAAATTTGAGGAAACATAATAAATTACTTTGGAAAAATAACAGTATCAGGCAAATAGAACTGAAATAAACAGTGTAAGAAGTTGTTAAGATTATCATTCTTACTGCCACTTCAACATAGTCTTTAGGGCGCCTGATTTTGAGAAGGGAGCCACAGAAAGAACAGCCATCACAAGAAAGAGCTGCTGATGCATCCTCAGGTGTAAGAAACTCCACGAGAGCTTGGCCTTTCTCTCTCTGCATCTGTTTTAAAGACATGGTATCCAAACCAAATCACAGGTTGCACTAATATGCACAACCGAAATAACAAGTTCATTCGTGAAAAATGTATAAGAAACTTACAATACAGCTGATACAAGGTAGGGATCCATGAACATGATTAACACCCGAAGAAAGCATAAAATTATTTAAAAATTCCATCATGGATTTCTCAGAGGCTGAAGGAGGTACATTTTCTACATAAAGCCTCCTCATAGGCCGGGTAGCTTGAGTTAGCTGAACAGAGTCAATGGAGACACTTTGCTTTGTCAAAGAAGCACTAACTGAAACTCCAGTAAGAAGCTCCACAGCAGTTGAAGTGACAGGAAAGGCTTTGACTACTTCATGTACATTTGATGATGCATTTTGGTTTGACATCTGGAAACTAGATGGAACTGAATTAGGGAGAGTGCTGTCTGTTTCTGCTGGTGCAACATCCCACTTAGCACTTTTCTTCTCTGGTGAACGATTAATAGGTGAAGGAGTCTTAACAGCAGCATCAGTTCTTCTCTTCCTCGGTGAATAGCCGCCAAGGCCACTCATGTATCCACCATGCCTCCTATAGTGACTACTTGACCCATTACTGGTCATTCTGCTTCTGTCAATATCTGAATGCTGTCTTCCAGACCTTCCTTTTGAAGAATGCGCAGACAGTTCTTCATTTTCTCGCCCATGATAGGAAGTTCGTTTATGTGGCCTTGGTGAGAGAGAAATGGATCTTCTATTTCTATCCTCACGCTCTCGACTCCTTGACCGCCTCCTTTTTAGTTTTGATTCCACGTAATGAGATTTTGGAGATTCCTTCCTATCCTTTCTCTCGGAAATTTCTACATTGTACCCTTTACCTAGATCATGTTTCTTCACAGAACTCTTACTTCCATTTTTCTCATCATCTTCATTTCGATATTTTCTCTTGCTTTCTCTTTCAGACTTCTCTCCCCTTCTGTCCACATGAGTATCCTTCCCTGAAAGATCTCTCGAGTGCTTCCTTGTAGCTTCATCTTTTGAATTATCACTTGACCGCTCATAACTTCTTCCCTCACCAGTAATTTGTTTGTCAGCTCTGCCTTTAGCTTTAGAAAATCCTTCTTTCACTTCAGCCTTCAACTTGGTTTCTGAACCACGACTTTCTCTATGGTTTTCTCTAGCTAGACTCCCATCCTTCAACCTGATTTCTGATTTAAGGCTTTCTCTACGTTTAGATCTAGCTAAATTGTCATTCTTTAGTTTGTTTCCTGATTCATGGCTTTCTCTATCGTTCCTTCCAGCTGAATTTCCATCCTTTGTGGAAGTCTTATCTTCTTTCTTCCTAGACCCTGCTTTGTCAAGTTCCTCTGACAAGCGCTTGTCCAGACCAGGGGAAGAATCCCTATTGCGTCTGTGATGCCTTTCAGACTCACGATGATCAGAAACGTTCTCAATAGTATCATCCCCTACATTTCCTACTTTTATAGCTCCCCCTTTGACATTTTCAGACAACGTCTTGCTTTTCCTTTTAATCATTATCTCATCAAAGCTGAGAGGCCTCGTTCGAGCAGCAGTTCCTTCATTGCAGTTATCTAAGGAAAGGTCACCACTTTTTTCATACTTCTCTTTTTTCTGACCAGATCTACTCATCTTAATCAAGCTATCTTTACTAGAGTATAGAAAGCAGTAAAGATTAACATATGGAAGGATAGTTTTAGCATGGAGATTGGCCAATAAAACGTTTGCTGTTATATAGACTGTCCAGATGAATAGCACTGCACCCAACAGAACAAAGCAGGTGTCTAATCACCAGGATCAAGCAGTTTAGCAATCGATCAACTTGTATCCAGTAAATTGTAACCACTCTGAACACTGTCAATTGAGACGGTCAAAACAACAAAATCAAGTCACAGGCAGGAAATTGGGGGAAAAAAATGTAAGGAAAGAGATCACAATCTTCAATAGGACATAATAATTTCAAAATGATAATAAAATTACTATGCGCACATTATCAATCCAAATAACTTTCAATGGCATCTTTACAGATCTAACATACAATAGAACATGCACTACTAACAAAAGTTTAATAGAAAAAACTTCTTTTGAACCTATTTGACATAGAAACTTAAGAGGCCAGACTTCTTAAAGACCAAATGGGTCTTCGACCTCAGTCAACAGAACCACCAACCCATCTGGAACTAGTGGAACAAACTTTCACAAGAATTTTGTGCTCTTAGATGGCAATCTCAGCTGTGATAAATTCAAAGAACGTAAAATTCTAAATGAATCACAAACAAGAGGAAGGAAAAAAAATGTTTAATTTCCTGTCATGTATATTTAGGCACAGGAATTATCAAAATTACCAAAAAAATAAATAAAAACTGCGTTTCTTCGCAGTTATTAATTACAAAACAATTAAATTTCACATTGACATAAAACTCAATTTTTAACTTCAATTTTCACTCCTCTACAACGCCCCTAGAGAAAAAGAAAAAAAGAAGAATTTTCCTTAGTTTTCGTCCATTTTCTCAGGAACCCAACAGAAAGCAACTATCAAGAAGCCCGAAAAAACAATTGAAATAGAAAACCCTAAACGCAATCTCTAGTAATCAATCAGAACACTTATAAATGTACCCTAAGTGTATGAAGTTGAAAAGGATAAGTGCAAGTGGAGGTAGTACCTTGGGAAATGCAAGTGAATCCAACAGAAGACCTAGAACGAATAGCAAGCAACGAAACCAAAACCCAGTTATCGGCTAGGAGAGCCTTTGTGCTTTTGCTGCCATTTGCTCACCTTCTATAAATACTTCACACCCAGTTGGCTGCCACGTCATATACTTTTATTCTCAGAAAAATTGCTCTCATGAAATAATCAATATAAGTTTTTATGTAATAACTTCTGCCAATTTCTCTATAATGTCATATGAGAGATTTTATTATATTTTAATTATTGACAATCCTTATTTATCTGTTAAATTTTAGGACAAAGATCATGAGAAATTATTTTATTAATTCTATGTAGAAAATAGTTAAACCCAATAAACTGCCGTAAAGGGTGGTACATCTTTTCCTTTTTTTTTCTTTTATTTATTTGTTAGAACTTTCTCATATAAATAATGCTTTAAGTTTAACCAATCAGTATCATACCCTATACATGTTCCAATATGTGAATTAAAATCCATCAATCTTCCAAAACATTTAGAGAAAATGTAAAAACTAACCAATTTTTAAGAGTTTCTTTCCAAATTTAAATGTAACTGTCAACTTTCTATTTAAATTAGAAAATTTGTGCATTTCTCTAATGGACAATTTCAAATAGTACCCTTGTGTTTTAGTTTAATTTCAAATAAAAAATAAGTTTACCACTTTCATCAATAAGACCCCTGTGGTTTGTTTTTTTTAATCAACTGCTAATTTTAACCCTTAAAAGTACATATTTACCCCTGTTAAAATTTTTTTCCTTAATTTTAACACAAAAAAAAGAATAAATAAAAAATAAACAAATTATACTCCCATAATAAAAAAAATTTCTACTTATTTTAATTAAAATAAG
>JANKKB010030066.1:8290-43745 GCA_026225775.1 Bursera palmeri | reverse complement strand
TATACATACATATACATAATATATGCTTGCAGGTAGTTGCTTTCATATATGCTCTAATACTTCAATTATCCACAAAATTAGATATGCTTAATTAATTAAGTACTGATATATAAATATTTCCTTCTAATATATGTAACATCGAAAAAATTATCAATAAGTTAAATGAAATCAACGATAATACTATACAGCTTAATTTTGACTTCTACCCAACTTCTACAACTCGACAAAATTTGTGATTTTCATTAATTGATTGACCAGAAAGATAAAAAGAAAAGTCAAAGTCAGTGATCACTCGTTCTTCTCTTTTGAAGAGTTGGCCATTTATTTTCCCGACCATGCCCGTGGTGGTGCATTTTGTCCTCAAATGTGTATAGCTAGATTACATTCAATGTCAATTCATGTTGACCCGTCCGTGATCTCATCACAATCCTTTGTTTTTTTTTTTATTTATTTTATTTCGCTTTTATTTGTGTGTGACCGAGAAGAATTATCAATGTTGGGTTCTTCTTCTTCTTAGGTCCCTTCCATGTCCAGTGATCTCATCAACAATTCACAATCCATTTCTTTCTCTTTTTTATTTGTTTTTGTGTGAGAGCGAAGACTTATCAACATTGGGTTCTTCTAGTCCACTTAAGAGTTGCTTGTATGTTTTAGTTGATAAATGCATAATATGAAAATTTTGATACTATTTTATTATAGAGTTAAGGTACATAGAGTAATAATTTGTCCAATGAAAAGAGTTTCTTCTATGTATTATTTTCTCCACTGGGTACTCTAATAGCCCGGAGTAGCCCACAATATTACCGGAAGTTACCTAGAACAATAATTTAAGAGTTGTTAGACACCTATTCTCTTCAAGATTGTTCCAATAATTAATGATTAAGTAGTCAAGATTTCGCTAATTACTAAATTGGAGTTTGGAGGCAGATTGTGTTATTTTTCTTTGATAATTATATAAAGAAAGACGATATCTTGCTTTGATTAACTTAGTTGGATAACATAAACCATACATGGTTCACATAAGTAATTATTTGATCACCAAACTAAACAACTCTCTCTAAATGAGTTACTGAGTTCAGATATTTAAAACTTGCACTCTATATATACCTTTCTCTCTTAATTTCCAAACTGAAGTAGCTAGGCATCTGTGGTTAGGTAATATAATTGCTCTAATATTATTAAGGATATAAAAAAAATAGAAAATATATATTAAAAATAACAAATAGTAAAGTTAAATAGTGATTATAATTTTTAGTAAAATCCTAATTTCTTTTATTATCTAACCAAGTTAAGCAAATGCAAGAACATATTTTTACTTTCTCAACTGCATAAGTAAACCTAGATAACTTAATTTTTAATACAAATTAATCATACTTTCTTATAGGCATATTTTTAATACAAATTATAACTAAAGTTTGTCACGTATAACCTAGATAAATTTAGAAGAAAAAACACACCCACACAAAATTTATATATAACAAATAGATTATAAATTTTATAGTATAACTTTTAAAAGAAAATTATTTACTTACCTTTTCTTGTTTGTTTATATTGCTTTATTATAAATGAAAATCACCTAAATCTCACCTTATTTACAAAAAAAATTATATAATTGATGTTCACATTAGTCTTTCTGCTAAACTTTAAAATTAAAATTTAATATTATTTTTTCTTTAATAACAAAGAGATTTACCTATGTTTAACTTAAGCAAGAAAAATATGAAGTATTAGTAGAAAATTTAGCCCAACTGAGAAAATATTTTTTTGTGATGCCATTACGTAAAGCTACATAGCTCAATATTGTACTCGACAATTATCTAATATCGTTTGATAGGTTGATATGTTTGACATATTGGGTAATCAATAAAACAAATAAACAAGGGTTTTGTTAAACAGAAAACATCTCTTGACTATTTTTTAAATTTTCCCTAAAATAATATTGAAGAAGATTTGTTTCTTATGCACCAATGGACAATTTAATGCAACATTTGTATAAATATACTAAAAAAAAAAAGTATTTGTAAAACATAAATAAGAAGTTAATCCACTAATTAGATACATTAAGCAGAATAAGTTATTATTTATTTGTATGACTTGTGTGATACATGATAACATATTATGTAATTTTTTTTTTTTTTTAAGATTATCCAATTTGAGGATGATTAATTTTTTTTTAACATGTTCGGTAGTAATGAAGTAAAAGATAATTCGAAATTAACACTAGATTTAGAGCAAACAAATGAATAGTTGGACAAGAATGTTGGTGGATGGGGTCTTGAAGTTAACAAGTTGATAATGACGATAGCCAGCCGGCCACTGCAAAGCTTAAAGACGGGCTAACGATTTGAGAAGGCCAGAAACCCCAACCCCAACTCAAACGCACAAAGCCCACAATCTATATCACCCACATTCTTGGTTTCCGACTAGTCAATTCAACTGCATATATAATTGTTTCCGACTAGTCAATTTAACTGTATATATAATTAATTAAGATAATATAAAATAGTATCTTTATATTTTGACCTATTTATTTATCACGTTGATCAATTAAATCTTAAGATATTTAATTCTGTTAATTTAAAAAAGAAAAAGAAAAAAATTATAAATAGAAGAGCGTTCGAGAATAAGGTAGTTTGAGCCTAAAATGCATGGATGTCAACGTAAGACGGTACACGTGGTTGACGAGTTATGAGAGAAGACCATCACATCATATAATTATTCATCAGATTCTTGTTTCTTCCAAGAATCAATTTCACAACAAGTTTAGATAAACATTAATTTTAGACTTCCTTCGTGGGTGTCGTCACTAGTTTTAATTTTGAGGGTTGGACCGCCCACCTCCCCAACTACCATTTTTCATATTATAGCCCCCCTAACATCAACCCAAATTAAGAGTGGCATCGCATCAATTCGTTGCAACTTTTATCTGTTATCCCATTAATTATATTTTTTTAATTGTTTCTTCTCTCTTTAACACTTAATTATTTTTAGGTATAAATCAATTCATTGTTTCTTATGAAAAAAGAAAGAAATCAATATTTATTAGAAACGTATCTTTCTTCCACTCTTTTAGTAACCTCCACAACTTTGCTTGTCTGTAGACTAAAATTATAGTAAATTGCAGGAGTTGGATGGAAGAGATCTGTCATCAACAGCAAATTACACTATTGATTAATCATGGTCCCTCTCTAAATCAAAGCCCCATTTGTAATTTTGGAAGAGATGTTTTATTACGCTACTTTGATCATTACATGCATATTATGAATACTTAATGAGCAACATTAATTCTTGTATTTGATAGACATAAACGATTTAAGTTACAATTTGTTAGGCCACTTTGTATTCGGGCTTTATAATGTTTCTTGAAAAAATTAAATGGGATATAACAAAAACTTCGTAATGGGCTTCATCGGTTTGCTAAGATCTCTACTATTTTTGTTAAATTCATGGGAATGGGCTTAGGTCTATCGTTGATGTATCAAATCAAATAAGCTCGACAGAGGAATTCTTAAATGCTTGTCGGGTATCTTAGACAACTAACAAGTGTCTACCAAGTTGTTGAACTGTCACATAAAGTTTCGATGTTGAGTCTTAATTCTCAATACTTAAAGAAATCTAGGGTAAATTAAATATTTGATATTTAATTTAATTAAAAAAATTAGTTAATGAATCAAAACAAACTAAGGTTAGTTTTTAACTTGACTATTTTTATACTTTTCAAACGCAAAACTGTATGATTTTGAATAGGAAAATTTATCTAAGCCCCAAGATAAATTAAAAATATATATATTTTATTGAAGATTTTTGTTAAACTAACACTTATCTCCTAACAATTAATACTGTTTTCTTCAAAACTAACATTTACCCTCTAAAAATCTGAGGAGTAAATATTAATTTTTTATTAATTTTTGGGAGTAAATGTTAGTTTAACAAAAATCTGAGATTAAGTATTTTCTTAAAATTTATTTACGAGATTATTGACACTTCCCTATTTTTTAATATATTACTCGTTACATTAGTTCTTTCTTTTGTAGCAAACACTAGCAACTACGGCTCTCTTCTTAAAGCGATTTTTTTTGTTTTTAACTAGCCGTTTGATGTTTTAAGCTAAATCTTATTCTACTCTGTATGGTTTAAAGTGTGAAGTAAAATAACATTTTTCTTCACTTCAGAATTTCATTCATCTCTAATTTTATTGAAATATCTTGAAACAATTTTGAAAATTGACCAAAATTAAAATCAATATTTTAAAAATTACTACGCGTTAAAAATATAGATGACGTGACCACATCCTCCAGAATGATAGATATATTTTTGGTATTGGTGTTTGGTGTTCAACAACTCGAGAATTTAAAAAGACTTATCAAACTATACAATTAATTCTTATATGTTACATCAAATGATGATACTTTATTCATTGTCGTTCATAGGATTTGACTCACATCAGCTCATGAGTTTTGACATTATGAGATAACTAGGTTAGTCTTGGCAAGAGTGTTGTACAAGAGTCATTCTTACTCAATATGGACATCTCACCGGAGTGAATAACAAAAGATGCTTCGAAAGCAATAGTTAAATAACAAAATAAACTAGGTGGCTATATATATTTTGACTTGAACTTGTTTTAGTTCCTTTCACTCGTGGTATATAATAACTTTTGATAGTTCGAAAGTCCAAAAAGATATATCAAATTGTCAAATATAGATATTGATAATAAAAATATATCCATCAATCTATCTAAATTTATTATAAACATGATTATTTTTTAAACTTCTCTAAACTTAAAGATGTTTTAGTAATTCTCTCAAATTTAAACACAAATGATGTGAAAGGTGAAGAAAGGGAAGTAGTTAAAGAGAATAGGTTGGGCACATATAATGCGCTACAACTACTCAATACTTAAAATAAAGTAAGCCAAAGCTCCATATGGATGGAATGACTCATCTATCCACATTACCAATATTTAACCAAAGAGAATATTTTCAGTTTAGGTCCGTAAAATTTTGAATCTAACACTTTAACCCTTTTGCTTCATCCATCGTTGTTAAAAAATAATGATTAAAGATTAGTTTTAAAAACTTTTGGATGTAAATATTTACTCAAACATCTATCGATTTACCATTACCTTATTATATGCTCTCACAATCACAAAAAGCAAATAGCAGTCAACACATAGAAAGAAAGAAAGAGAAAAAGATGGTAGAATACTGTGTAACTGGAGGCACAGGCTTCATAGCCGCCTACCTGGTCAAGACCTTACTTGAGAAGGGACATTTTGTTCGAACAACAGTGCGAGATCCAGGTATAGATAATAATAGTAATGATAATAGATGTTTCGAGATATAAATTTATTATTTTCCAGTTTGGTTTTGTTTTGGTCCGCACTTAATTTGCAACTTGAACTGCAGAGAATTTGGACAAGGTTGGTTTCCTCTGGGAGTTAAGTGGAGCCAAGGAGAGACTAAAGATTGTGAAGGCTGATCTGCTGGTGGAAGGAAGCTTTGATGAGGCTGTTCGAGGAGTTGACGGCGTCTTCCACACTGCTTCTCCTGTTCTAGTTCCTTACGACCACAACATTCAGGCAAACTCTATTTTCAACACTAAATTAATTAATTTTCTTTGTATAGTTAGTGTACTTACATATTCATTCTTATACATAATAGTATTAATAGACTAATGAAATCTCACATCTCTCTAATCTTTATGACTTCACTTACTTGATTTTCGTCTTAAATTACTAAATAATGAAGGCACCACTCCCTAGGTATTATTTATGTGTACGACAAGCGTTAAATATAAACATATAAAAATAATATCTCTTACTACAACGCTACAAAAAAACAAGCTTTTAAATATAAATATTATACAAGCACTCAATCTTATTATCTTACTGTTAATTATCAGATATTTAGACAGAAATCCTTAAATTTTGACTTAGCTAGTATTTAGAGGAAGAGATTTTCGAGTTTACCTCTAAACTATTAAAAAAACATTAAAGGATCTCTTTCTCTCCAGCTTTAAGTAAATCAAATAAGGGATTAACATGTATAAGTGAACTGGACATTGTTAATTATATTTTAGTATTATGATATGGTTCACTCTTTTAGATGGGTATTTAAATTGCAACAAAATGAAATTGATTATTAATTAATTATTAGGTATATAAAAGGGTATTTTTAGAAAACTTTGTTTTAGTCTAAAATGATATTTTATTACAGATAATGAATGATACATAATCAAACACTCTTTATCTTTTAATCGAGAAGTCTCTGAGGGAAGATGGAGATTTTGTTCATAAAACTCTTATCTACTTCTTGGGTCCCTTACTTATCACTAAGATTAACAAGGTTTTTAAAACTTATAACTATTGCATTGCAGGAGACATTGATAGATCCATGCATAAAGGGCACCTTGAATGTACTGAGCTCCTGCAAGAAAGCAAATAGTGTGAAAAGAGTTGTTCTCACTTCTTCCTGCTCTTCAATAAGATACCGCCATGATGTCCAACAAGTTTCTCCTCTCAACGAGTCACACTGGAGCGATCCTGAATACTGCAAACGCTACAATGTAATACCAAAAAAAAAAAAAAGTTATTAATTAAAATGTCTGATTATTACTCACTCTTTCTGGTGAATTATTACGTGGATTCAGCTCTGGTATGCATACGCAAAGACTATAGGGGAGAAAGAGGCATGGAGAGTAGCCAAGGATTATGGCATCGATTTGGTGGTGGTGAACCCATCTTTTGTGGTTGGTCCACTGCTTGCACCACAACCGACCAGCACTCTGCTTGTGATACTGGCCATAGTTAAAGGTTTGGTTTTCATTCCCCATTCCATATTGATTACATTTCATATATATTGACCATTAATTTGGCATCAAAGAATGGATAATGCATGTCTTCAACCAGCTGCCTTAATCCTATAGTTTTGGCCAAGTACATCTTTTACTGTTAATTTGGTACATAAGTTAAAATTTCGTCTCAAATTTAGTACTGCTAGTTAAGTTGTATTGGTTTATGAGGCTTTACTTAGAGAAATTTGGTTAATTTCTTCTACTTCTACATTACAATTTAACGGAACAGAAGAAGAATTTAAAATTTAAGGCTCAGAAACCATATAGCACGCATGTTCGATGACTTGTTTACTAGGTTTACGAGGTGAATACCCAAACACAACATATGGGTTTGTGCACATAGACGATGTGGTTTCTGCTCATGTTCTCGCTATGGAGGAAAGTAAAGCATCAGGCAGGCTTATATGCTCAAGCGCAGTGGTAGCTCATTGGTCGGAGATCATAGAAATGCTCAGAGCTAAATATCCATTCTACCCATATGAAAGCAAGTGAGTGAATACATTTCATGTTATATATTAGTATTATCTTGAGTCTCTAGTATACATCATGCATGGAAGCAGCATGGATGTGGTCTTGCTTGGCTTAATTTATGTGATTGTTCATGGCATTATTTCAGGTGTAGCAACCAAGAAGGAGACAACAATCCACATAGCATGGACACCACTAAGATACTTAATCTGGGTTTCCCTGGTTTCAAAACAGTCCCTGAAATGTTTGATGACTGCATCAAGAGTTTCCAGAATAAGGGACTTCTGTGAAGAAGTTGACAATCGCTCTTTTGAAACTTCTAATTTCTTTACATTCTTGCTTGAATGATGATTCCCTTGAGGATAATTAATTAGAACAATAATAATGATGTACGCACTTTGAAGTCATATATGATTTTGCTCAAGCAATATTTAATGATTGAAACAGCTTTATGTTCATGTTGGGCTTCAACTTTAATACTTAATTTATGCAGAGATTAGATTAAAGGGGATCGATGAAATAAAAGCTACAATCTTTAAAATAAAAATTGATTATCTCGGGTTTCTTCTATTATGATGGCTTTACAGTTTGAGCGTCACCCCCAAATCAAGTTTGATAAAATTATAATGTTGGCTGATGACAAGCAGCAAATGAATTCTCTTAATATATTTCAACAGCAAAGTAGGCTGCTGAAATTAGCCAGGACATGATTGGTTAAAATGGTGGCTGATGATGACAATACACTGCCGCAGACGGTTACTAAAGTCGGTTAGAAATCACCGGATAAGCCCATACATGGGCAAAATTTACTTGAGTTTAATTTTATAGGCTGATCTCCGTTTGTCTGTTAATTATCTAGCTAGTTCCAGTACACAAAGCTTTTGTTTTCTTCACAAGGCAGTAATCTTAATTTGTCAGGATTTATATCACCGCCTCAACAAATATTTGATATTTGCCTTCTCAGAATTTCTAAGGTTTTATCTACACTAGGGTAGCAAATAAATAATTAATAAATATATTAAATAATTAAAAAACATAAATCAATATTTAATTAACTAATTAATTAAAAAATAATGGCCTAATTAAAGAATATATTAATTAAATAATCAAGTAATACAAATAAATAATTGGTGATGATTTTAAATACTAAATTTAAATAATAATAAATAATAAAGTAAACAATATAAATAAATAATTATCTAAATTGAGTTAAAAAATTAATTAATAAAGATATAAAAGAATTTTAAAAATAGCAATAGTTAATTAAATAATTGTCTATTTAAAGAATATATGAATTAAATAAAAAAGTAATACAAATAAAAAATAAAATAATATTATTCTAGTTGGTCAGGTTGGTTAAATTATTGATTTTCATCGGTTTGGGTTGGGTTAACTCTTTATTATATGTAATCTAATATAGATTTAGTATATATTTTTACATAATTTATGTAAATTGAGTTGTAGCCTAGTATATTGCCAAAACACTTCAGTGGGTGTTGGTCCAGATCTCTAAATGAAGGAAAGACATTTTTGTTTGTTCATGTAAGATTGGATAGGGACTTGCAGTAATTAGGAGGTTTGGATATTTTTATAATTTGGCTCATAATTTTGGATATTTTGTCTAATTTCTAACAAAATTACTTTATTGCAGGACGTAGCACTGGTGAGAGTTGACGTGCATGGTCGAACCTCTAGTGGCACATGATGTCGCACCTCCCATTGCACCACTTGTTGCACCTCCCGGTGAGGGAAATAATAGACAGAAACAAAGCATTTTTGAGAGAGTTATTAAAAAAAAACACACTACTCACCTCACTGTATACAACACACGGATAGGTAGGAAAAAAAAGACCAAGGTTATAGCCGACCAGGCCGTGGTGTTTTAGAAAATAGATAGATGAGGACGACTTCCATCTTGATCTTGGTACTTTTTCCATATAATCATCATGATTTCAACTATTAGAGACACGTTAAGAGTAGTTGGACGTTTTGATGAGTATTATATTTTTTTCATATACATTATAAATTTTGCCACAACCGTTACTTGATATAGTTGTTCTTAATATTTTACCTTGTTTTTGAAGCATGTGAACGCTTGGTTATATATAGTGAGGGTGAGGTAATAAGACGAGGTTGAGGGTTGGCTAAGTAAGACGCCATTATTGGATTGTTATTTTTTTTTAAGTATTGCTATAATTTATTTTTGGGTTTAGTATAAAAAGTCATTCAAGTAATTTGAATGAGTTAACAGATTTGCATGGAACCATTTTGCACGGGATTTCATAACTCCATTCAGACAGCTCCGATTTCGGATGCTATTTTGGCATATGTTTAGGGTATTATGCCTTTAAAAGCAAAGCCATTGCATGATGTAGATGAGGTAAGGAATAAAGTTAATTTTAAACCAAACCTAAACTGGCTAACTTTTATTTACTAAATGAATGCCATGGTTTTTTATTGTAGGTACTCATTTGATCCACACGTCGGGCCATTGGGTCCTTGCACGTGTGTGCATATGCTCGATCGTATAACCACGATCAACAACTCCCTAATTACTCTTGAGCCTATAGAGTCTATTTTGTCTAAGATGCGTTGTTTGGCATAGGAAATTCTATACTTGATACATCATTTATTATTCGGTAAGAGACATGCAAAACATTGCACTTCTATGGCTCCTTTCATGGTGTCTCATTTGGAAGGTCCCCCAGTAGACAGACAGTTGGGCATGTGGAGTGTATATGTTAAAGTACGTAGGGTGTCTGACCTGTGGCATCCCAATACAAACATTGTACACCCTGGATAGTAGGATTTTGCGGAGAAGCATGACATTAGAGCTTTTCAATAGCGGACAATGTACAAATAAGAAGTAAATTGAGACCTAAGCTTAGAGTCAGGAGGATGATATAGTCTTACTGCATGGTAGTAGACCTAAATCAAAACCCTGCATGTTCTTCCGTTGATATCAAAAATCGTATCTTTGTAACCATTGAATATCTCGCAATATGACACGTCTATAATGAAGATTTTTCTTGGTCTGGATTGTTTTGATTCTTTTATCAACAATTTCTTCAACCTACGGTGTCAATATATGTGGATGGGGATGCGTTTCCTCAAGCTGATTGACGAACCATTTTTGCATGGTTTTACAAAAGTATTCTAGAAGCATTATGATAGGTAAACCATAAGCATATTTCATAATACTATTCATGGATTCTACAATGTTTATTGTCATGATACTATACCGTCTACCATTAAAGTGATTGTGTGCCCATTTATCAAAGCCAATTTTTTGTTGATATCAATAATCGTATCTTTGTAATTATCGAATATCTAGTAATATGACATGTTTATAACGAAGACTTTCCTTGTCTAGATTGTTTCGATTCTTTTATCAACAATTTCTTCGACCTATGGTGTCAACACATATGGATGGTAAAGCGCTTCACACTGATCGATGGATCATTTTTGCATGGTTTTATGGAAGTATTCTAGAAACATTATGATGGGTAAACCACAAACATCTTTCATAATACTATTCATAGATTCTGCAGTGTTTGTTGTCATGATACTATACCATCTACCATTTAAGTGATTATGTGCTATTTATCAAAGCCAATTTCCCTCGGTAAGTACTTAGCCCCGATTGTAAATATATCAATAAATTCAGATTGACAATATTCTTTCGTAGCAATTAAGTACATCTAAAGGAGTTTATCTTTCCATTTGTATTTCTCCTTAAGATTTTGTTTTATATATTGAATACAGAAGTCATAATCTGCATTAAGGAAAACATTATGCATACCTCTTTGTATACTTTTATGTTAATCAGATATGAAAACCAAAGCTTCAACATAACCAATTTCCTAATGAAGATTAGAAAAGACCATTCCCAAGAATCATCATTCTCTGAATCACTTACACTAAAGGCCAAAAAAAAAATTTGTCTATTCCCATCCAAGCAAGTGGCCAAAAAAATTTATCTCGGTATTTCCCCTTCAAGAAAGTTTTATTAACGACGACTAGTGGTCTAATGGCGGACAAAAAGTTGATCTTCGATGCACCCAACATCATGAAACAATGATGGAAATGATTCTCAGAATCGGTATAGATTCTATGCATAATGCCAAGGTTCATAGTCTCCAACACATGACATATATTAACCCCGATTTTGTCTTGTCTATCTTTCATGATGTCTCTGGGTCTGGTTATTTTTTAGTAATCCTCAAATTATGTTTAACGATGGACCCAATGAATGTATGGATGCTTACTTGTGACCTAGAACCAGTTTCATCTTCTCACATATGTGCCACTGGTCATACCTCTTAACCTCAAAGAATTGGTGGTCTTTGTTAACTATGACAGCTCTTATCCTCTACTGAAAACCCTTGTCTTTGTCTCAACACACAGCTTCAAAATGATCCCTTGACAACCTAGAAACAATAAACTCAAAATTCTTACGAGTTGCTATTGAAGTGAACTTTGTACGAAGTTCTAATTTTAAGGGGAACACTTCTCCAACTTCTATGTCCAATCTATCTTTAACAAAAAAGAATGTATCTTGTCCACTCAGTAGGTTATGATCGATGATAAGGGGCAACCATAATAACACATCATCAAAAGAAGAAGTATGAGCACTCGAATTAGATGACTGTTATTGATAACTGGAGCTTCCATATGATTCCTTAATACCAGAGATTCAATATCATCCATAGGGGGAAAGTCATAAACAGATGGGTCATTGCCTGCACCAATATTATGATCAAAATCACTATCAATGACTCATTCTCCAACTGATCATGCTCGATATTTCCAAGTAAGCTCATTTCTTGTATTACTTCAAGACCATCTATTTGGTGCTCAAGAATAATATCAAGTGATGGGTTGACTTCATTATCTTCATCATGTAGATTGCTAATGGAGTGTGTGTCATCATCGAGGCATTTCGATGGGTATGATGATGTTGCAGGGGTCAAAAAACTTATTTGATTACTTTTACTTGCTGAACAGAATAATGAACTCGACATATCTTTCTCCCATATAACATGTTTACCTTTAGAGTGTGATGTTACCAATAGACTACTCCTCTTAGATTTTTCCTCAACTACCAATATCAATTGAGGTAATTTCACCGCATTGGTACTACAATATTAAAGAAAGAATTTCACAGTCCTATCCTTCCTTCAAAATAACGATTGGGGATTCTTCTGACTCTATTGTGGGAAATCTTAGCATCAATTTAAACATACATTTATTTGATTCAAATTCAAATGTTTCATACAATACTTCTACCAATTTATTATATCCAATGTCCTTTGAGATTGATATTCCTGTCACTTCTCCTCCAATATAATTAAGCGAACCATTTCGATCTATCTCCCAATGACCATGATAGTGCAGAAGAAAACACATTTCTATTATTCTGTAAATACAATCATGAAAAATATAAGAAGATTACACAGGAAAAAGGACAATTTCGTAAGAAATACCAAAAATTTGGACAAAAAAAATCCTAAATCTATTAAATGAACCGTTCAGTCCTAAACAAAATTGCTCGATTCAACTGCCTGGATTAGCAGGACCGATTAGTCTTGACTGGTTAGAGCAATCGAATCAATTGGTCTGATCGATCCAAGTGGATGGTCCAACAGTTTGGATCAATCGATATATCTACGGGACTGTTCAGTCTAGACTATTGGATTGATAAGGACGATCAGTCTTGATCGGTTCGCGCACTTGGACTGATATCTGACTAATCGGTCCTGTCAGTCTTGATCGGTCCAACAGTCTATAACTCAATCATTCGAATTTCTTCTCCAATTTTTTCAAATGTACAACTTCTAACTCCGATTTTCTTACGAAATTGGCCTTATAACACAACTCCCAACTATGATATTGCATTTTCAATAATGAATCTATTAGAGAAATGAAATCAAAATTTACTGACCTTTGTAACTTTTGCCACTTGATTCGTGTCTCGTGATCTTGATAATAAAATAGTGTAATGAGAGTGAGTTTATGTGTTAGATGGAGAGTGAATGAGAGAGAAGGATTGAGGTGTATGGAGAATAACTTTTTTTTGGTTAAGATACAATGATGAAAAGTATTAGTTTAAAAAATCATTAAATATAAGTGTTAGTTAGTCCAAAGTGTAGGGCTAGCTGTTAGATAATATCATTTTTATATATAGATGAAAGTTAAGACGAAGAAGTTCAACATATAATATAAAATAAATAATTTTTTTTAATTTATTTTAAAAAAAAAAGTAGGTGAGATTCATGGTATTTTCTTTTACTTTTTGTAAGGCTTTGGTCAAGTGTCAATGTGTATTGATACTACAAACTGTGGCATCTTGAGAGGCAGTCTTTGTAAAAGCCTATGAATAGTTATTAGATTCCAAAATTTTCAAAGGATAAATATATAATCAATCATGTTATTATTATATGTGAGAAATTAACAACAGCTACTAGTGCAGTGGTGTGGTCATAGATAAATAAAACCTAATTGATCACGTTGCAACTTGCCATGAAACATGAGAATGGTCAACTGATCGATGTTGGTCATGGAAAATATAATTATTTTATTTTATTTATATTTCAATTGTATGTGCAACAAGTCTTTCCACTTGAATGTGAAAGACCCATGTATGTAGGAGGTGTTGAAAGAGTAGAGTAGTTAGTGGAGCATGCATTAGTTTTTGTTTATTGGGTTACAGCTGTGTAGTTCTTCTACCTATTTGTATCCAATATTCGTGGTTTGTCAATTGTCGGCTGCTTCTTGGACTAATCATTTATCCTTTTAACTTAATCAAAGGGTTGGAGACTCAAGACACATGAGATTTTTCCAAGGAGTAGTCAACAAGTTATGCTTTCTTTTATTTTTATATTTCTCCTAAACTTTGACACAAAATTGATGTATGTCTTTTGCTATGATGTAATTCTTGCCTAGCCAGGACCGCAACATCTCTCGGAAATCATTTTCAATTGGTCTTACCCTAGCATCAACACGAATATATAATTATATTACAAGTTTTATGTTAATATAAAACTGTTGTTCGAAATTATTATTGCTTTTATAACATATTACCCAAATTTAAGGACGGTAGGAGATGTCTTAAACAAATTAAAATCATGCTCACCTACTTAACCTATTGGTTTTCTATCACTAAATTGTAGGGATTTGAGTCTACTACGGATATGTTTAATCTTAAATTTAATATGCAAAAAATTTAAAGACTCAAACACTTTTATTAATCCTAAACTGATGCTATCCTCTCACCTGTAGCTCTGTATGATATTTATAATAAAAGATCTTAATTTGATGTGGCTTTGGTTCTTGGTACCAGTTCGTCTAGTTCTAGTTAGACCTAGTTCACGAAAAATAATCACCTTACAACACTTTAGTTTGCATATAATAATTTATGCAAAAAATTTCTTAAATCTAATATTATTCATTCTAAACATACAACCGTTTCATTATAAAGTTTAGAGTGCATCTACACTTTCATATGGTAACGTCATATTTCTACACAATTATGAGTTGACATGTATAGTCTCCTCTTTTAATTACTTAACATTTTTAAAATATAATTTATTATTACATTATATTTTAAGTTTTAAATAAGTTAAATTAAAAATTTGAAATTACTAAGAATGTAAAATCCACTTATCAATCTATAATTACACGAATGTAAATTATTATTATACTAATGTGGTATACTAACTTGATATAACAAATGTTTTTAACAATTTCTCTCAACTCATATAATCAACTTCATTACAGTTATATATTAATTTTATTAAATAAATTACTATAATATTATCCATTATAAATTCTTTATATGTTATTTCTTTTTGTACCTAGATTGATATTTTAGCATATCGTATAATATGAAGTTGATACTATACTGGATTTATTAATTGTTCCTAGTTAAATTCGATTCTCTCTCTTTTAGTTTTGCTAGTTAGATTTGAAGCTATATGTGCATGAGTCACCTACTAAACCATAATGTTCATGTTTGTGTTTGTGTTTGTGTTTGTGTGAGAGAATAAACCTTTTCTCTGTGGAAGAATTTTGAAATGAACCCAATTAAGGGAGTGTTTAAAATAGACCCCCATTTTTCAAAAACTTATGTCATGACTCTGTCAGATGATAGACACCATCCAAAAATGTTTGACAATAATCGAGACCAGTCTACAATGTCTCACATCAAGCATCAAGCGTTCCACAGGTTGTAACATCTGAAATTTTTAAAAGTGGATCAATTTTCAATGAGGCCTTTAATTTGGGGTATTTTCTTATTTAATTTTCATTTATGGATTGTTGATGCCTAAAAATGGACACCAACTAAAGTGTAACACGTGTATGTACATGGAAACAAAAGACAGAAATGCCCTTTGGTGACAGTTGATGATGGAAAGTGAGGGAATGGATATTGGTGACTATAAGGTAGTGGGGGTGGTAAGCAAGATTCTGTAGGTTGTGATGAAGTGAGTATGCTTACTCATCAAGACTCTTCCTTAAAGAGAGGAGGCTTGATTCCGGGTTCGACGATCGAAAGGTAGAAGTGTTGGTTGATAGTGATTTATACTCAATAGGGACAAGTCGAAGACACATCTTTGGACGTCTGGAAAGAGGTAGAGTTGGCCTCTTAACTGTTTCAAGCGAGGAATAAGCAATTGTAGGTGGCTGGAAAGGGACGTCTAAAAGTGGACTTCTTCTTCTCAAATTAAGGAACCAAGCTTTAGGCTACTTCCATGGTGAAACGCTGATTCAAAAGTTGTAAAAGACAACTGTTAAGTTATTTTTTTTTATGTTGGCTAATCTTGTGCCAAGAGTTGTTAATTGTAATTTGTGATTATTGAGTTGTTATTGTGTTCAAGATTGTATAAGGTTAGTGTCTGTGATAAGGTGTCAATACTGGAAGTGATACATTTTGTCCACCATTCCATTTCGGTCCCATCAATTCAAGATTGATTTTAACTCGAACTAATCCAAAAGTGGTAATTAATCTAAATTCATTATTGGGATGCAATGTAATCAACTTAGATGCTAACTAATTAAATTGCATAGCCTCCTAAATGAGAATTTCCTTTGTAACTTTGTTGTAATTTGATATAATTTCATTTGTATCTAGATGTTTAGGTTGTAATCTTTTCATTTGTAATTGTCTAGAATTGTTGTCTAGGTTGTAATTGCAAGTGTCAATGCTTGTAAAATTTCATGTATTATGTGTAATTTTCGGTTAAGTCAAGAGCTCACCGCCGCAGCACAAGCCAATTACCGCCGTAGTGCTAAGTCACTGCCTCACTCAGAATTTTGAAATCTTGTTTTCTGCCTCAGCACAAAGGATCACCGTCGCGGTGCTTCATGCTCACCTCGCCAGGCACTCAAGTTAGAAACTAATCGCTGCAGTGCAAATTGTCTACCGTCGCAGCGCAAATCATCTGAATTCAACTTTTTGCTCTTTATTTTGTTTTGTTTGTAAGAGTTAGTTGAAGGGTATTTTTGTCCTTTTGTCTTTTTGTGTAAGGCCACTCTATATTAAGGCCATTTCACTTGTAATTGAAGGACCTTTGATGAATGAATGAAATTTGGAACACTTTGTGTGTTCTTTATCTTTGAGAGAGTTCTCTCATGTGATTGAAATCTTTATCCATTCCAAGCCAAGGATTGGTGGTGATTAGTTCAAGTTGGTGGATGTAAATCTTTCATGCTTGAATCTTTTGGCAACCAATAAATAGTCAGTTTTATATTTCTATTTCCTTTTGAAAGTTGAAGGTTGTTATTCTTGTGAAGTTGCTTGTGATTGTTACAGAAGTTATTTGTTATTGTTGTTGTTGTTTATGTTGAAGGGAGTTTAGATTAGTTGATTTACATGTTATTTGTGTTGATTTAGTGTTTAAATTAAGGTGAATTACAGAGATGAACAGTAATCCTGAAATAGTTATTGGAAGTGTTAAAAATCACTCTAATGTATATTGAAATGCACCCCAAAATATATCAGGAAGCAAATGAAGATTCAGTTTCATCATTGCCAAATCTCGTCCGCCTATTGCTCGATGGAGATTGGATAGAGAGTTCATTCATAACCCATATTAGCCACTGCCACATCTCGCTCATCTATCGCTCGAGCGAAACATGGCAGAACTCTAACACTATATAAAACCATTATTTTTATTTTTCAAAATATTTCTCTACACACTAAAAATGGGTTTTCTTCATTTGGATTTCCTTGAGAGATTTGCGAGATGGGTAAGGGTTCAGTTTCATTTATCAAATCCTTTGATTGAATTATCTTGATTTAGATTTGTCCTTCAATTTCCTTGCTCTCTCTACCTACAATTCATCGATTGTTCATCTTTTTAGAAACTTTTCTAAATGAGTGATTTTTTGTTAGTATGAGCTATTGAGTTTAGGAATTTTTAGATCTTGGTCTTATTCTATCTTTTTGGTAGATCCTCATTCATTTTACATTGTTATTTCAATTTAGATTCATTAAATCAAAAATGGGTATGAGTGAATGTTCTTATTGAACATTGTGAGCTGAAGTGAGTGGGTTTTTAGCTGAGTGAGCTATTTGTACCCAATATTCAACACATCAACCAACTTGTTGTAGATCTAGTGATTCTAGATATTAAATCCTTACTTCAGATGTATGAAAAAGAGGTCCTAACTTGGAATTCTAGCTGAGGTTTCGAAGCAATTCTTATGGTAAGAGATTCAAAAGGTGGTACTGGATTTGAAGTTATCTTTAGAGTTATTGGGACTGTACATCAGTAGGTCAAAGTCTATGAAGGTTCTGTTAGAGAATGAACCACTAGTTGTAAGCTTATCTTCTCATAATGAATTGTTTCATGATGACGACCTATAGTTTGGAGGATTTTTCATCTTAATGAGGTTTTCCTTCATTAACAAATTATTGTGTCTTTTTTATTTTTGCTATGTGTTAATGATTGCGTGATTATTAACTGTTTGGATGATGATTTGTTTCTTGGATGATTTTCATTATCTCATAATATTGATGCTTGGTTGATAATAAACTACTTGGATAATTTGTATTTTCATATTTTATTGCTATTTGATGATACTTGGATGATCAATTTATTTTAATCTTGTCCATGTGTTTATAGATTATCATTAAAGTGTCTTCGATAATCTTTTTTGTTTTATTCTATAATTAATTCTCCTAGTGACCCCCCTCTAAGTGAGTTTTGGTCTAAAATAGGTTTCTCAACAATTAGTCAAGAGATATCGAGTTTTTCACCAACGTTAATACTTCAACGCATAAGTTTGGTGATTGTTAAGCATCTATAATGAAAAACTATAAAAGTGATGATTGTCTTAGTATGTGTTTGAAATAGTTTCCAACAAAGAAAGCTTCAATGAAAGAATAATGGAGGTTGGTGGAAATAAGAGGAAAGTGTGCCGATACCTTAGAGAATCTGCCTAGGGTTAGGTGAAAGAATCTCTGTTGTCTTGTTCCCAAGTGATCCTTTTATAGGCCAACTTAACACTTGATCTAGAAGATCCCAGCCGTCCAATCTTGTGATGTGTCATGATCCTAGAGCTTAAAGGATCTTCTAGAGGGTTCCTAAGAACCTTTCCTTAACCCTAATTTCATTTCAAGATGGGGAGCAGTCGTCACGTGTCATTTCATTTGTTGGCTTTCATTGTCAGCCTTCCCAGAGAAAACAAATGCTGGCTATCGAATTGTGACGGAATTCCTTACCCTTTTCAAGAGTTACTAGGTGCAAGTACTCTTCACGGAGAACCTGGCCACCTTACTGGGGGCTGTGTTCTCATTTGCTCTATAAGGAGGTATTTCTAGTGTCTCTCAGGACTTCGCTTTATGAGTATCGATTCTCACACATATTGGTCGGGAGTGGTCTATTGAGCCAGATTGAGAGATAATTAGGAATCTCGTAAAATTATCATCTACATGAATGATGATCGATTTGATAGTATATGATAATTGAATTAGTTGAAAAATAAAGCTATATTTAGCAAAGTAGTTGGTAAAGTTAAAAACCAAAAATGTGGTCGGCAAAGTGTAGTGTTAGAGGCAGATAATAACTGCCGTAGAGAATACAAAGCAAGCAGTAGCAGGCCTGGGAAGACACACAACACAAGTATCTTTACTTTTTATTTTATTTCAATCTCTTGACGCCCTTTCCATGTGATGCTGTCTGTGAACTGTCGAAGCAGAAGCTAAACATTGTCAGCACTCAGCACCCAGCAGCATCGAGTCAAGCAACTCTCTTTTTACTTTTGATTATTCTCTCTTTTTATTATTATTTTTTTTTTCAATTAATATCTCGAGGGTTTTGATTAATTTCTAGTTATATTATATTATCATCTGATAAAGTTATTAACACAAATTATCTATTCGTATGAATGGTCACATTCGATTGTATTCTAATAATCACGATAATGGTAGTGACTTAACTCGAATGGTCGACTTCACTTAAGAAAAAAGATTTTTTTAAAGGCATAAAAACAAGGACTAAACTTTATAGCATAGCGTTAGGTGATGTTGAAATTAACAACACGTGCTTAGATTAAATAAATTATTTAAATTAAAAGAAAAAGAGCACGTGCAATGCACGAGGCAGTAGCAGCAGAGATATTGAAGCTGTGTCACCAAACGCAGGCAGCGAGTCGCAAGGTTTCATAAATGTGGAAGAATTGGAGTCCAGCTAGCTTTAAAAAGGTCTTCGAGTTTAACGTCTTTTCTGCCTCATCTTGAAGATATGCTTCCCAAAGAAAAAATTAGATAAAAAATAAAAAATTAAAGATAAGACAAAGAAATTCACCTTTGGCTTTGCCCCACTTCTCCTACTTTCCTTTTTATCTAACTATGATAAATTTGTTAAATGTTCTTCGTTTTCTTTTTTAAGTTCATCTCAACTCAATCACTGCTACACCAAATTTACTTTAATTCACAAAACAGAATGAATAAATACCATCAAAGTAAAAGCATTCGGTAGATCAATTATCATCTCACCTATAATCATTCATGATATGCCAAAGTGTGGTACCAAAATTTGACAAGAGATGAAATTATAGAACATTTGATTTCATATAACAGGTAGCTTAAGAACAAAATGAGAGAGTTGCGAGGGGAAATAACCAAAACTCTGATTGAAAAACACAAAGTGAAATGAGATGAGAAGCCTCTGGACGGCTCTAATAGCACAGGAAAACCCAAAGGATTCTACATTTTCTAATACAAAATTGAGACCATTCCCTCCAACATCTCTCAAACAAATTCAACGCACACACAAAACAAAACAAAACCAAAATCTCAAGAACCCATCTTAAAGTTCTCAAGATTTTAACTCTAATAATAACAGTTACTAGTAGTAGTAGTAGTAGTAGTGAAGTCCTAGCTGCAAAACTTAACGGCAAGCTATGTTGAGGGGGGCCGCTTGTTCCTCCAAACAAGCAAAATCTAGATTGCCAAACTCAAGCTCGAAATCACAATCAGGAAGCTCGCTGGGCTCGTCGCCCTCGACCCCAGTAACTTTAAGGTCATCAATGCTACAGAAGTCACCAAAGAGCTGCCCATCGTCACTGAAGAAGTTGCTCAACTCTTCCTCGATTGAACCGTTCCCAAATGGCTGGTCCAAGAAACCCAAGAAGGGAATTTCAAGGTCTGCAAAGTTGGTATCGATCACTTCTTTGAGTAAATCAGCGTTGCAATTGGTATTGAGATTAGAAGCAGAAGTGTCCAGTTCGAGAACTGAAGCAGGGGAATTGTGGGAGAGGACACTGTCCGAGTCTTCAGAGGAAACAGCATCGTTGATGTCGTTGTGGGAATTGGAAGCAGCTGACATGTTGTTGGTGCTCTTGGAAGAGACGTTGGACTTCTCAGCGGCAGCTCTTGCTTCAAATTCGAGCCTCTTAATCTCGTAAGCCCTGGCAGCTTCCTCTTTGGTGTCGTAAGTGCCCAACCAAATACGACCTTTCTTGAAAGGGTCGCGAATCTCAGCAGCCCATTTGCCCCATTTTCTCTGTCTAACACCTTTGGGTCTGCTTGTTGTTGTTGTCGTTGTGGTGACCGAAGAAGGGGTGGTTTTCTTTCTCTTAGAGGGGATTTTGGCTTCGTTGTCGTTGTTACTATCAAAAGAACTCTCAGCATCTGGAGCTTTCTGCTGAGGCAGACAAGCAAAAAGAGGTATGCTAATCTCACGAATGAAGCGCTTCCTGTTGACCACTCTGCTCTCAGATTTAGAAGATTCATCCTCGCTTGAAGATGAATAATCAGTGGCATAAGGATCATCGCAGATTATACGGACTTTTCTGCTCATTCCAGACCCTCGGTTCATGGATTTCCTGCTCTGATTACAAGATGTAGATTGCATCTTCCCAAAGAGTAAAAACCCACCAAAAACCCCTCAAAATTATCTCAAATAAAGTAAAATAAAATTTAAAAAAATCAAAAGAAAAATAATTAAAGAAGATCTCGGATTATCTCAGCTCTATCAAGTAAAATCCCCTCTCAAAAACAAGAAAAGATAGAAAAATCTTTGTTTTATATGAAATCCTCCAAAGCACTCCACTCCAGAACAAGTCCTGCAAAAAATTAAAAAAAATAACAATTTTCAGATTCAGCAACAAGGGTAGGGTTTATGAGAGTCTTAACTTATGAAAACAGCAAAGTAGAGCAGAAACCAACATACCTTCTTGGCCTCAAACGCATCGAAACAGATGGGAACACCAGATTTGGACTCTGCTGGAAACAGCAGAGAAGCATACAAACGAGAGCAGTAGCGTAAGCAATGACAGTAGAAGATGAACAAGTCGAAAGCCAGAGCCTCAACGGAGCCCCAATCAAACCCAGATTGAACTCAGCCGACATAAATCCAGTGATCGACCTCCCTTTCACGAGAACACAACACACAGCCGCTCCTCTCAACCCAATTCACACTCTTTTCTGCTCCAACAAAGGAAAAAAAAAAAAAAGAGAAATTTTGATAAGATACTGGTAGATATAGAGGATAGCAGCAGCAACAAGAAGATCACAAATCTATGGCTACGATTCCCCCCTTTAGAACCTGACAAAGATCGGTTAATGGTTATTTATCGGTTCTTGCTTCACACTGATATCCACCCCTTCTTTAAGGCATATCAGAAATCAACCAGAGATTGTAACAGAGTAAAAGACCTCTTCTTTGATACTTGTTACATAAATAAACACAAAAATCTCTTTCATTTATCTTTTTTAATTAAAAAAATAAATAATATTTCTAATATAAAATTACCTTGTAGCTTTTCACCCTTATTCTATTCTTCACGTCTCTGTCTCCTCGCTCTCTCTATCTCTCTGCCTTTCTCTGATATTTATCACTCCTTCTACACTCTTGCACAGGCCATTCACCTTTTCCCAAGCGGTCAAATTGAGCATTAAATAGGAATAATAATTAATTATTTTATTATTCTGTAGTTTTATTTTATGCAAGTTTTTTACTTTTTATGAGCTGGCATGCCTTGGGGACATTGTATGCATGACCATACCATCCATCATTTCATGCATGTCATGCTTCATATTACGTTAGCAAACTGTAAAAGTTTGTTATTCACACAAGTCTTAGGTTTGTACCTCCATCACCTCACGCGCGTCTTTTCACTCTCCATTCTAACGCTATTACTACTCAATTCGGAGGTTTGAGCAAACGCGCTTTCAAAGTGCGTGTATTATGGTGTCTTTACGTCGCAGCTTTTTTTGGCTATCTCCTCGCGCCGCGCAGCGCAACGTTTTGTCCAGGACTTCCTGCCAAGCTGCACGGCAGATTTTACGCCAAAGTCGGATCCATAGTTCGGCAAATTTACCATATTGACACTGCAGTCTTTCTTGCTTTCCTAGTTAAATAAAAATATCTAATTTACACTTTTATCCTTGAAATTTACCTAAATAAAAGTTCGTCCTTAAAGATTTTAAAAATATATAAAATATTCCTTGGGAAAGAAGAAAAATTATTTATTTTCTAATGAAAATACATGGTAACTTCACCTATTAAAAATTAAAATTAATTTAATTAATTTAATTTTTTTGATATTTTTGAGAGTGACGAAACCACTTTCCTTAGTCCACATTGGTCAATGTCACGTCTTGAATATTAAATTAAATTAGATTCTGGATATACAGGTCGTGTGGCTGTGCTTCAATTTTGTGTTGTCTTCACCTTTTTATTTCAAACTTTTTGACCTAAAAAAGCTCAAGAGTTCTGCTCATATATTCCATATTTCTCTTAATTTCTCAAATCATAATCGATTTTTCCTTTTTTAGCCCTTATTTCAGATTTTTTTTACATTATTGAGGTGATTGTATTGTCAAAATGGCAAGATTGATAATAGTACAATTATATAATATCTTTTCAAATTTGGATATAAAATCTCCTATTTTATATTGCAAAAATCACTTATTCCAATAATAAAATTACCGAATTAGTAATTATAATTTATAAGTTCCATTTCCATTTTTTTCTTCCTAAAAAAAAATACATTTATCTTTTATATTACTAATTCAATCGTCACAAGGAGACAGCTACCATCAAGGGTACAACACACTGTTGCGTTACCAAAATTGATAATCTTATTGATCAAGTAGCCATCCTTTTCACGAAAATTACAAGATACCCGATTTCTGGCTTCCAATAGCTGCGTCAACATGGGCTGCGCCAACAAGTTATGGGCCCACATCCAACAAATCAAATCTGCTCTTTTCTCACTTTCTTCTTTATTTCTTAGTTTAATATGCGTTTTCATATTTTAAATTGGTTAATTTCATTAAACGTTTCGTATTTTTATTAGTATTAGAAAAAATAAATAAACATCTTCTCTTTGGTACTTTTAAAAGCCATAACAAATATTCTAATTAAAAAAACTATTTTCTTGCAAAATTTGAGAAAAATGATTATGTTTTTAAACTCACTTTTTGACTAATATTAAAATAAAATATAAGAAAAATAATTAATTAAAATTTAAAGTTAAAATTTAATATACCCCATTGAAAAATTACTTTTAATTAGTAATAAGTACTTAATAGATCAGACTATTGAAACTTAATTTTTTTGACTTTATTTCATATACTCTTTAATTATGTTTTACATTTTTGTTCTTATATTTAGAAATTTCTTGATTTCTCATCCCTTTTTCATACTGATTTCTTTCTATTTGATAGAAATTATAACAATAACAAATGTGACTCTAAATTTACGAGGAAAATTTATTTATTTTTCTTTCGATATGAAATTATTTTAACAAAGTTTCATCGTTAAAGGAGATGTTTCGTGAATTCTTATTAATTTGTTGGATATTTGAATTCTAAATTGGCGATTTAGACAAATTTAATGAATTATTATATTATATATAGACCTTATTGGTAATTTTATTTAAGGATAAAATCATCTTAAAATATAAAAAGCAAAAATGGGGGCTGATGATAACTTAGATTGTAGGGGCTGAATATATCTACTCAAATGTACAAAATATGAATGCTCTAGTGATCCTTAATTCTTAAGAAAACAAACTTTATATATTCTAGAATATTTGTGTTTTGACTTAAAAACAATGGAGAAAGATTCCAGCATTCTCTCTTGATTGTTTATTAACCAAAAAAAAAAAAATCTCTATCAACCAACCATCCATTGTCCAGTGCCTTTGACAATCCAATAAACCTACGTCTCTTCTTCTTGTACAAGTATAGGTCGATGGTTTCAAAGCTAAAGATACTCGCAACAACTTTACAAAAATACAAGTCATTTGTATGATGATTTGTACCAGAAAGGTCTTAAAATATTCTTCAAACATAATCGAGAGGAGGAGCTTATCATTATTAGCATAGAAATCAACAGTGTCTTGTCTTTCCCCCTCAAAAAAAAAAAAAAAAAAAAAAAAAAAAAATTTTTTATTAATTTTNTTTTCTTTCCCCCAAAAAAAAAAAAAAAAAAAAAAAAAAAAAAACTTATTTCTTCATTTTATTTCTATCATTCTTAATAACCTTTGAAAGGATTTCAAGACACAAACAAAATTATCTCTATAAGTTTGAATAATTAAGTTCTAAACCATTATTTTCAGTTCTTATGTTTTAAATATTAATAGATCAAGGTAACCATCCTTATAATTCTAAAATAAATTATAAGTGTAGAAATAAATGATGACACTTATTATAATTAAAATTTATACTTAATCACATGAAAAAAAGAATTAAAACAAAAAATTTCATTGAAAATTAGTGTGAAAGTGATTTGCTTACATATTTTAACCAGCTACATCCAATAGATTGCGAATAAGAGTTGTGATGGGTTTGGAGTTCTACAATCATGGGGTTGGGTAATTTTTACGAATTTAGACCGTCATCGTTGCTGGTCCATGATGGTCCTTCAATGAGAACATAAGTTAAGAGCGTAAGAGTTGAGTCAATGGTCCTTCAATGAGAGCGTCAGATGAGAGTTGAGTCAACGGTCCTTGTTGAGAGCACAATAGTTGAGTTGAGTCAACAGTCCTTCAATAAGAGTGTAAGTTGAAAGCATAATAGTTGAGCATAAGTTTAGCTGAGGTAAGAGTATATTCGCCATTGAGTTGGATTTAGTTAGATAAATCAAGGAAAACATGGTGGTTGGTTAGTTTGCAAAAACATTTTTAATTTGGGTTATTTTGGTTAATTTCTCTTATAAAATAACCTAGTAGAGAATTGAATTGTCCTTTGTGTTAATTTTTTAAATTTTTTTTCTTTTTTCATTTGCTATCTGTTTAAGAAGAACTTGTAAGTCATTATATAATTTGTTTATATTGATTAGAAGAAGATTAAAATTAAAGCTTTCAGATAAGCTCTTGTCTTATTTTTTTAATTTCTTAAGTTTTGAAACGTTATACATACCTTTGCTTCATTTACAAGTTTTAACTTATTCTTCTCTTTAAAAAAATGGTAATTTACTAATAAAAAGCATTTATATTATTCAATCAACATTTTTTGATCAAAAGTTATACAAACTCCAATCCAAGAAGATCTACTTCTAGAAGCTCTACTTTAAAAAAAAAAAAAAAATTAATGTCGTAACCTAATTTGATTTTATAACATCAAACAATATTGTTATAAAACATTTTTTCTATATCAGAGCATGGACACTATTTCATACAATATGCCAAAACCATTTATTTTGCAAACCATAAAATTATAAGATACCAGTTTTGTGTTATTTAACCCACAACTCTGTGCCAAAGATTTTATAGACATGAATAATTAAATAGGTTTTATATATATTAGCCAAAATTTTATAGCTCACATCTTGACACAATACATCAAAATGAATTATTATCCCTAATTTGATAGTCACTTTTCATAATGATTCTTTATATCCATATTCCACCAATTTTTCACCATAAAGACATTCCCTCTATTGACTTGAGCATTGAACAGTTAACATTAGTGAAAAATCCAATGTCCTCTAACCCTTTTCTATTTTGCAATCACTAAACCATGAGCTCCGCCAATGAAGCTATTGAAGATATGTCCTAAAATAATATGTATGATTAATTTCTTAAATGCAATAAAAGAAATTTGCTTAACATTTCGATTCAATGCATTTATAATTAAATAGCTTTATGAGTTTTAACTTAATTATATAATATCAAAGGTTCCATTGCTCAATTAGAAGTATAATTTGTATAAAAGGTTTATACATAGAAGACATCAGTACTTTATGGAGCTAAAACTCATCCACAGCCTAGAGATAAAGTTGAATACATTATTTGAACAAGGTTGCCTTGTTTCGTGCTTTAGTAGGAATTGTGAGTTCTCAAACTGTCAAGGTGTCCACTATAGAGGCAAAAGCATAATGAACATGTACCATGTGAAGTTATGGTTTTAAGTTTAACACCATTAATTAGAACGTAAACATCACAACCTGGCAATAAAGGCATGTCTATCTCAGTCTTAAAATGTACTATGTACCTTGTATCCTGGGCTAATTGTATTGACTAAAATAAAGGATAGATCTACATATCGATTAGATCAATCCTAGTAGTTAGGTGATTGTAGATTCATAGACATAAGAACATCGATACATAGATATGGAATTATTAGACGATTTGTGTCCTAGAGCATCACAGTATGAATATACGTGGGATATTCGGAGTAAAAGAAATTATATATCTTTATCATTGTGATTGGATTACATTATGATAAATGTCCATTTGATGTGAATATGAATGATTTGGTTGTGAGACACAAATCGATTCACGAAAATATTACATCAGTAAAATTTGTGTTGTGTCGTGTAGGAATTTGATGGCAATTTTGGTCACAAAGTTCAACAGTTTTGCTTGGAGATTATAAGTATTTCTTACTTGATTTTGATTGTAATTTCACCTAATTGCATGATTCTTGGGTGAGAATCCAACAGGAATCACACTAGAGAATATCCCCTTATGAAAATATCAAGCATTTGGATAATAAATCATCAGGTATTTGATAAATGACTTATATCAAATAAGGACTTCATCCTTGCGGAGATGAAAGACAGTCATATTATTTCGTATATGATATTTTATCTTAAGTAACTAGAACTAGTTGTGATGGGTAAAATGGTAGTTTGACCTAGCTCTAAACTATTAGTATTCTATAAGAGTACACTTGCAAACATATTACCATATGAATCAGTTTATCTCTTTGTAAACATACACATAATTCAAGAGTGAAGTTTTGGTTCTATAATGGCCCTGACCAAAATTAATGAGTCGAACCCACTTGTATCGTAAGATAATATGAAACTGGGAATTAATCATTAGAGTTTGTTATTATATGGTTCCATGTAGGTCCTTAACCTAGCTCGCACAATCACATCTTGTGTTAATATGTGTGTGATCATCATTAGTAAAACCCATGTTTCCTAAAATGATTAGGAATCCTTATGTGACAAAGAACACTTACGATATGAAAAATCTATTGCAATATGGAATTCTATGTTATATATGATTTAGATGGAATATCTTATGTATATGGTAACTCATATTAAATTGGATGCTGACTTAATTGACCATAATGAACCAAATAAGAAAAATTTCTTTTATGAAAACTTTCTTGGTTTTGGAAACTTTGTTGAACTATGAAACCTTGTCAAATTATAAAACTAGTTTGGCATGAGTTTAGGAAACTCATAAACATGGGAATGCTTTTCATGTACATGCATGAGGAAGTATGATGCATATTCTATCAAGTCTTATCATCCGTACAAGTCTAGAAGATCAAGGCTGAGTCCTATGAATCCAAATTTGATATTAATTCTTTAATTTGTCTATTAGGATGCTATAAAATCCAATTATAAGTTAGTTGGATGGATTATATAACCTTCTAAAAGAATGTTAATTTATGTCTATTTTATTGTAATTTTGTATGTAATTATTTGATGTAATGTTCTTGTGTGTAAGGAATCAAAACTAGATGACTTTAAGTTATAAAATTGCTTACTACCCATTTTCGCTCAAGTAACATCATACGCTCATCATACGAAAATGGACAGAAAGTATTGAAATTGCTTACTGCCCAATTTCGTTCGAGCAACATTATATGCTTATCATACGAAAATGGATAGAAGGCATTCTAAGTTATATTCTGCCTGATTTCGCTCGAGCAACATCACACGCTCATCATACAAAAATGGGCATAATGCTTTTCAAGCCTCTTGCTTGAGCAAACATCATACGAGATTATTTTTTATATAAATATCACTTCATTTCATGTAACACACAACTTTGATGAATAAATGAAAATTAAAACACTTTGTGTGTTCATTTCTTTGAGAGTGTTCTCTCATGTGAAGCTTCTTTTATCCAATTTCATGCCAAAGAGATTGGTGGCGGAAAACTTTCAAGTTGGTGAAATTTGTTTCCTTTATGCTTGAAGTTCTATCTTGGCATATATCTTTGTAAGTGTTATATTTCTATTTCTTTTCAAGTTATTGTTCTTGAAAAGCTTGTTGTTGTGAAATTATTGATGTTGGAGGGTGACGTTTTGTTGTTGTTGAAGAAGTTATTGTGTTGTTAGTTTTAAGTTTGAATATTGTTGTTGTGGAGGTTGTTTAAGTGTTTATTTGGAGTATTTTCATTAGTATTTTGTTAACTTATTAATTTTCAAGCTTAATCTCACTCAAATAGTAGAAATGCATGATCTGAAATGCATCAAGCATGCCCGGATATGCATCAAAGTAGGTCAAACCTACTGGGCATAATGGAGTTGTGGTTGCAAGACCACAAGCCTACAAGCCCATATAGATGGTGGCTATGCTTGGGTCTGACATCCACACCCTACCCTATTCAAGTTATGTTAGCGATTCACATGTGTTAATCCTTATAGGATGCAAGTAATGTTCTAAAAGGCACTAGGCACTCTTAGGGCGGTAGTTTAGGGCCTAGAGCCTAGGGGGCCTAAAAAATTAGGCAATAGTCAATGGGATCAGTGGTCAAAATATATATGTAAAATTATAAAATTAATGCAAACCCACTAAATACCTAAACATATAAAATAACAAAAATACAAAATACATCATAGCATATCATAAGACACTCATAAACACAAACACATAACATAATAACATATAAACACATAAACAATTAATCATAACATAAATACAAACACATAAATAATCATAAACTCATAAACAATCTATGTTTATAATAAAGATAAACACATAAACGTAAAGTCATACAAAATACAAAAATAATGCAAATCCATTAATTCTAGAAAATACATACCTTATCATAAGTTAAATAGCTAGGTATCAAACTCTTCTTCTCTATATTCCTCCAAAACATGCCCTTCATCGAACTCAAAGTCAACAATGTTTTCCTCCTCCACCTTATCTTCTAATGAAAAGTCATATATCTTCATGAAGTTCTGGATGCTTCACTAACCATTCACCAAGTGAGTCCTGTACCAGGCTCAACTTCATCATCATCATCATCACCAACATCAACAATCCAACCTTGTGTAGTGGAAGCATGATGAGCAAGTAGTACATCTACATTTCTCTCTTTCTTTTTTTTTGTGCTTATACCTCAACGTAAAATTAAATTAGAAAAATGCTAGATTGGATAGTGCATTTTCCACATATTCAATGCGTATTGGATGACAAGTACTCAATGATCTTGTGCACGTATATATTTGGATGAGAATATATATACAAAAAAAGGATTTTGGATGAATTTAGAAAATGGGAGCCAAGATAGAGAAACCACGCCGCAGCCCGAAAGGAAATCACGTCGAGGCGTAGGAAATGAAAAAGGGGTAGAGTTCAGTCTGAGAATCTGCGCCGCAACGCAAATGAAAATTAAGTCGCGACGCGGATGGGCAGAAAGTCTACGCCACGACATAGATGGAATTATGTCCTGGCGTAGATTCTTGAATTTTAAAGTTTAAAAAATTGATATTTGGATGCCCAGAAGCTTGTCCTCTCTTCATTAGGAACTGTTAGAAGCTTTTCTCCATCTTGTCTAAGTAAGCTCTCTTGTCACGTTCACTTTCTGGTCACTTGATTGTCCAATGTTACTTAAGCTTCTAAATGGTTCCCATCACTTAAGACTTCATCTTTAGTCCCCAACTTCACCACCATTCTCTAGACTCATTCCAGTTTCTTGACTAGAAACACTAGTTTCAACTTCAAAGTCCATTTCTGTCACTGCCACTCAAATACCCTCGAAGGAAATTTTTGTCATTTTACCTTCACGTTCATACACGTGTCTCATTCTGGTTGGTGTCATATTTTGGTATTAACACAACTCAACACAATATTACATTAAATTAAGTTATGCTTTGTGCACAATTTCATTCACTTATGTCTTATGCTCTTGCACTGCCTGTAGCTCTTAGTGATAAAACTATGCATTGGCTAAGTGGGTGACAATTATTAAATTTATTTAAATATCCTATTATAATAGGTTGTACTATAAGATTTTCCTCTTTTGGCCTCCCCATATAGCCTCATCTTTTATGTACTACATTCATACGAGGATAAAGTTGATATTTTAAATAAGTAGATCCATAAACTTATTAGTTTTATTATATTTGATTAATTAAATGTTATTTTTAAATGGTACGTTATGTTAAACATGTCTTTATCATCTCTTATAATTTTGAATTGAGTAAATATCACTCAATACCCCTAGATTTTTACTTAATCTCACTCAAAATGAGTTTTTACCTTGATTCATCTGTGTCTTCCCCTTGCTTTCAAAAAATTCATCCTCCAAACCCTTGATTTCAAATATTGTTAGAGTTAGAGGTGGAAAAAGGTCAGGCCAGGCCCAGGCCTGACCTATTTTACATAGGTTTGACAGGCTTATAGGCTAGGTCAGGTCGAGCCAAGCCTTGGATAAGAAATAAAGGTCTGAGTCTGGCTCAAGGCCTATACTATTTGGACTAGACCAGACTAGGCTTCTTACTATTTATTAAAAATTTTAAATTAATTTTTAAAATATTTTTTAATTTATAAAAAAAAATTCTACAGTACCAGACTAGGGTAGGCTGGCCTGTAAGCTTGAAGCCTAGGCTTGAGCTTGGCCTACTTTAAGCCTAGGCTTAGGCTAGACTTACACTGTAACGTGTAGGCCAGGCCTACACTATAGCTTGCCTGACCTACTGCTATCTCTAGTTAGAGTTAAATAACTTTTGAACGGTAGATCTATCTTTTACTCTCTTTTTTTTTTTCTCGTTTGTTAATTTATTTTGTCTCAAATTTTCTAATAATTAGTACTTTAAAAAAGCACAAAACACTCCTCATATAAAAATAATATGCATAATTTTTTAAATTAATAATAATTTATATTATTAATTTTTCAATTATCTATAACTTAAAGTTTGTTAAGGTTTATATTATCAAATTTCATATTATCTCTTCTTTTAATACATTACATATTTAATTAGATAATTTGATAAAGTGGATATCAAAAGACGTGGTTAAATAAATAAAAAAATATACTTTTTTTTTGTTTAGAATTATAATCTGGGTTAAATAAAAAGACAGATCTATCCTTTAAAAGTTATTTAACTCTAATGACGTTTGAGATCAAAGGTCTAGAGTATGAATTTCTTAAAAGCAAATGGGGGCGTAAATGAATAAAGGCAAAAGCTCCATCAAAGTGAGATTAAGCAAAAACCCTTGGGTTTTGAGTGATATTTACTCATTTTGAATTTAAATTTTCTTAATCATTTTTCTGAATTTTGAATTTAATCTTTGAAATAAATAGATAAAATACATTTAAAGTTTCAGTGGCCCATTATTTATCTAATTTCCACTTTTCACTTTCCATATTTTACGTTATTCTCTCCCTTGATGGCTAAATTTTAGGAGTTATCCATTAGTTAACTTTAATTTTTAAAGTTTTCTTGATGGAAGAAGATTAAAATTGATACATTAACATCTTCTCAATCGGATAAGAATAATTTCTAGAAAAAACTAATTTGAGAATATTGAGTAAATTGAACGCATCCATTGAGGGTTTCTTGTCTAACAAAATACTTTTAATTAATTTTTAGAAAAACAAAATTTGCGAATATTGAGTACGTTAAGAGGGTTTCTTGTCTAACAAAATACTTTTAATTAATTTTTAGAAAAACAAAATTCGCAAATATTGAGTATTTTAAGCGTATTCTTCGAGGGCTTTTAGTCCAACAAAATATGTAAGTGTATTCTTGTTGGAAAATTGTGGTTTCTAAAAATAATTTGATGAGCCATTTGGAGCTTAAAAATGAGTGGAACACACTTCGTGTTTGTAGAATCTCTTGATAGATTTGAATTCTTTTCTACGAGAACATCAAAATCGTATATTTATATGTTCAAAATGATAAATGAATGAATAAAAAATTATTATTCAATATGCACCTATCAATTAAAAGCAAAAACATCTTTGGGCATTATAACTACAATTAATGGCTCAATTTTATAATAATTTTAACATTATTTTACTGTTTTAGAATAATACAATGATGTAAACTAGATATCTAATATAAAATATTTAAGTTCTATTCATGAATATTTGTATTGCTATCTTAAAAAAATTTTCTTTAATTGATTAGTCAAGGAGTTTATATAAATAGAAATATGATCAGGCAATAAGACCAACAAAAACGGGATATTTACTCTTATTTCCAATTAAATTTTGAGAAAATACTTAACTCTAGATTTTCGTTAAACTAACATTATCCCTTAAAAATTATCACTGTTTTTATAAAAATTAATATTTATCTCTTAAAAATTTAAAAAATTAATATTAATTTAATAAAAATCTAAAATTAAGAATTTTCTTAAAATTTAACTAAAGTAAATGTAATTTTTCCCAACAAAAATATGAAATAACTTCAAAGTTAATAGTTTAAAAGGCCATGGGAGAATTGCTATTTATTATTGTAGTGATTTAATGAGATCACATCTTGCACGTGAGCATGTTTGCATTGGGAGAAGCAATTCTCAAATCTAACGGCCCATACTTCACCAGCCGCCCCTTACACACTACTGAGGTCTTGTCCCTTGTTTCTTAACAAAACAAACCGTACCCTTAAGCTTGAAAACACGAGCATCAATTTCTGTCCGTCCGTTATATTTAATCACAAACTCACGTGATCATCATAAAAAACAAGTAAATAATGTGCCATGGAATCGGATGGACATCATCATCATCACAAAACATGACATACATAACATCCATGCATGAGCCAACCAACATGCGGTGGGTCACGCAACCGAAGGTGAGTGGACCAAGAGCAAAGAGAGTGGGAACTCTAGGACTTTCCGATTCCCGCCAAAGAAGATGACATCTTTCCCGCCAAAGTCCCTAATTTCTCGGTCATACTTCGAAGCAGAATTTGACACGTGTCCGTAAATGACAGCTGTTCGCCAGCTGTTGGGTTACTGATGGTGTTGAGGGCCACGCGGATGATGTGTGTCAGTCGTTGCGGGGAAAACGCCAGCACTGAAGTAACTTTTTTCTTTTTTATTATTGTTATTATTTTTTAGTTATATTTTCCTTTTTCCATCCAATTTAATTTTTTATGATAAGATATTACAGGAAGGGAGGGTCTGAAGTGATCGATGACGTGGCCATGATTTTCTGTTCTCGACTCCATCACAACAAAAAAGAAACAAGTTTCATTCGACATTAAGATATGGGCAATTTTCTTCTTGTCATGCAGTTAATTTTTTTCGTTAAGTTTAAAATAATTATTGACATGAACAGAACATAAGATAAGAGGGGTGAAACTAAGTACATTAGTCTGAGTTTTATTAATAAACTATTTGTATAGGTTAACTACCCTTGAGGTTTAGTTCAGTGTTAGGTAGAATTAAAACTTTCCTTGAAATGATCAAATATTTCTGTACAAAACCAAAATCTCTAAACATCGGAGTATCTATAGTTATCCCATTTAACCTTTTAAGGTCAACAATTTACTCACTCATTCACAAAAATCTCATTATTCAAATAATTCCTAAGCACCTACTATCAAATTGATGATAACCCCATTTGATAATACCATTGAGAAATTAAACACTAATGTGTTTCAACCTATAGTGACTAAATAATGCAAACCAGAATGGATTTTGAAACAAAAATCAATTATGACCATACCGACAACAGTGTCCGTCTTGGAAAATCGATGTTCAATGTAATTCCTACCAACAAAGTTTGAGGAATTTTGCGTAGACAAACACTAGGAACCAAAAGAGTTACCATTATCAACGCCAATGATGGTCATTGGCATAACTATTTTAATGCTTTAAGTAAGAGTTCGTAAGTGTTTAGCAACGACCAGGGTTGTATATAATGTAATAAATAGGAGTTCCTATTGCACATATCGGTGTGGAGGATTGGCATGGAGATGTGGCATTTGTTTGGGGTTAGGGATTTGGAGATTAGAATTGGGTGGTGAACGGAGCTTATCTATCAGCCTGGAAAAGAAAGGGCGGAGACAGAAATCAATCGGTTTTATTATTGAGGGTAATAGTGTAATTTTAATATTTATAAAATAATTGTTAAATTATATTAAAAGAAGTTCTGTGTCAGTTTTCGGGGTATTTACTCTCAACCCCCCATTGAATTTTTTAGTTAAACCAAACATCCCACTGAATTTTAAACTAAAACT
>JANKKB010030064.1:0-43713 GCA_026225775.1 Bursera palmeri | reverse complement strand
CAATTTTCCGACCCGTCGGGTTTCGGGTCAACGTCGGGTTGGGCGAAACCCGACCCGACCCGACCCGTGCCCACCCCTAGTTCTATCATGTATGAAATTACTTACCTCTAAATGCCAAGTGCAAACACTTTAAAGATTAAAAAAAAAATGACACATAAAAGCAGTGATGTAAAAATCGGCCTAGGCGGCGGCTAGGCGCTAGGCGGCAAGGGACCGCCGGGAAAAGCAGCTAGGCGGTGGGTCTAGGCGGTCGAAGGAAGAAGAAAGGCGGCAGAGGCTGAGAGCAGAGTCGATCGAGGAAGAAGAGGGCAAGAAGAAGAAGGGTTTTTTTTTTAAAAGACAAAACAGCCAAAACGACGTCGTTTTGGGTGTATTTAAGTTTGTTTTTATATGCCCAAAACGACGTCGTTTGGGGCCTGGTACTAACTTAATTTTTTTAAAACCCCAACGTTTTAGTTTCTAACTTATAACCCCCAAAATATTCTCTTTAACCCCCAAACTTTATATAAGTTCATCTTAACCCCCAAAACCTTTAACCTTTAACCTAACTTCTAAGCCCCGCCTAGTCCCTGCCTAGGCCCCGGGCTGCCGCCCTAGGAGCGCCTAGCACCTTTTAGTACACTGCATAAAAGTAAAGATAATTAAAATAATTAAGAAAAATGAATACAGAAACAAAACAGTACCTTCCATATGGATCCAGAACAGACAAGGAAGGTTTGTAAGGCAAGTAAGGCTGATGTCCTTTTGTCAAATAATATGACTCAGCACATCGATGAGGAGCAGTCTGCTGAGCAGTATCACGGAGCTCCATAAAAGGTTGAACATGTCCCATATACGTATCAGTTCCATGTTTATCATATGGCAGGTGTGTTATCATCTGCTCAGATTGAAAACCAGGGGCCGCCAAGGCATGACCAGGATGTACGCCAGGTAAATAAGAGACACTTGGAGGAGGCAGCCTTGCCGGCAGATGAAATCTCTCCTCCATAACTGGAGCTGGAAGCTTGTGTCGATTAACTGCATTTGTTAGAGAGGTAACAGCTCTAGCAGAAGGTACTGTTGTAATGGGGCGGAACAAAGAAATTAAAGTTTCCACCTACGTTACAAAGAATAGATTGAATTCCCAAATAGACAAACGAATTTCAATAAAATTACATGGGAAAACAATACTTTACAATAAAAAAATTAACAGTGTGCAAAAAGACTTGTATATTAGGACCTTACCTGTTTGCAACTCAAATCTTGTCTGAACTTGGAACCTTGGTAGTTGTCTTTAATTGCATGTTTGAAAGCTTTCTCAGCAAGGGGCAAGCATTCCTTAAAAATCTTAAACCTCACCTAACCGTAAACACCCGACAAAAAGACACACAAAGAAACAAGAAAAATCAAAACCAAGTGCAACACGAATGCAGTAAAATGTTGGTCTTCATTGAATATAGGCACAAACATTGTTTGAAAGGAAAAGCATTGCAATCTGGATGAGAATGAAAAACCACAAGATTTAATCCACATTGCAAAGAATAGGATAGAGGGTCCTTCCACTACCCATAAATAAAACTACAACCCAAAACTTCTACCATTATTCTGACCTATATTTTAAAAAAAAAAAAAAAATAGAAATCACAAAGAGAGGGTCAAAAATCTATGATGAAAGCAAGCATTGACTTTCAGATAAATAACATGAAACAAAATTAAATATTTTTTATTATTTTGAAAAACTTGCAGTATAGTTGCTTCTCTTTTCGTGATTTAACGCTCTCTTTCCCAGTCTTTCTCTTCTCTCGTCCTCCTCTATTGCTCTCACTTTACCTTTATTTCCCCCTCTCTTTCCCTCTCTCTGTCTGCTTTTCTAGTCCTAGAATAATTATAGAATTAAAACAACACTTCTCCATTACCAAAAATGAATGACTGTTGATCTCCGTATCTCCTACACTAGCTCTCTAAGTTATCCCTTCGTAGCAAAGAAAGCATTTTATCCCCTCATATATTTAATGATCGTATTGATGACAAAACAACTAAATCACATATTAGATGCATTTGAGCACAAACTAGTTTAGTAGCTAATCAATTAACAAAACGCAGACCTCGCATTAATTCATGTCCCACAAAAAGTGAGCCAAGTTCAAAGAAAACTTAAACCTTTTTGACAAGTTTAATTAACAAACCTTGGGCCATTTGATATTGCTTTTTGATGTTTTGGTTTTCAAAAAATTCACTAAAAAAAAAAATTACAAAATCAATTTTGGATTTTCAAACTTGAGACTATGTTAAATATTATTTCCTGAAGATAATAATCAGAAAATGAAAACAGCAAAATGTGTTCGGTAGGGCTTTCCTCAAAAACAAAAAATATTAAATAGTATAGATATAAAACTCAAAAGTATTTCTAGTTTGACAAATGATACATGAAAATAGAGAAAACAATGAAAGGTAGTGTTTTCCTTTTCTTCCTTTTTCTGTAATAAGTGAAAACAAAAGTTTCTTCTCAGAAAACAGGAAAAAAAAATCATAATTTAATAGAAGAGATTAAAAATTAAAAAAATTAAAAGATAAAAACACGAAGAATAAAATTAGTAACACAAAAACCCATAGAGATTTTTCAACTTACTCAAACGACAAAAAAGCTGATGCATAAGATTAATTGGAAGGTCAAAATATCAGGGCTCCACGAATTATATCACATCATACATCCCACCCCTTCAAAATGCATGGTTTTTTACATTGCTAATGAAGAAGCATTATTACCTGTGCAGGAAATTTACCATTGAATGCATTTGGTTCCAAGTCTAACTCTCCTTTAGAGGTTGCCTCGTATACACCATAGAGAAGCTTCAACTCAAAGTCAAATAAGAAAAGCTTCGTACCTCTATTTATTTTCACTAAAATTTCCAGTTGTCCCCTTGGCAGCCCAAAGACACGATTTCGATAGCATTCAGGCTTCGTTTTCCCATTGCACATAAATATAAATCCAGGAGTTCGTTCTCTACTTTCCTTCTCTTCCTTACTGCTAGGTATAGCTTCATTGTCATGAACAATAGTAGAGGATGAAGAAACAATAGCAGTTGTTGCTTCTTCAGTTGTAGTATCTTCAGCAACAAGCATGGACTTAGACAAAGGGCCATTAGGAGGTGTAGATGCTACGTTTATCTTAAAATTTTTCTTCTTTTTCTTCATAGATCTTTTTACAAGCTTCTTACTTGGGCTATTTATAGGAGAACCATGGACTTCTAATTTTGTTGATAATTTTACAGGAGAACCATGGACTTTAAACTTCTTGACCTTTTTCCTTGCCATGGCCTAGCTGTTACATAAAAAAAAAAATGTATCATTATTTTAAATTTAATGTAAAACCAACCAAAAAAGATCAAAGGGGAATGTGTCACATCTTAAATTTAGTAAAAAACCTAGCCTAAAAAATAAATAAATATATAAAACCCACTTGCTAGAGCACCTGATTCAAAACTACATTTGAATCCTTCAACTTTGTAGTTAACTCAAAGGGACTCGAATCACGACCTCTTGGTAGAAGCCAAGGGATATACCATTAAACTCACACCGTAAGATTGACTTCATAGTAATCCCAATTTCAATATAATAGATATTTCCGAAGCAGATAAATATGTTCTTGAACAAACTAAAAAAAGCACCAAAAACCCAATGTAATTAATTTCTTAAAGATACATCCTATCACCATTCAGGATAGGCATTCATTAAAGCACCCAATCACTTCTCTAGTATATTTTAGTATTGTCTAAATCATGGTTGAAAGAGAAAATATCTTTGCATTCCCTTTTAAAATATCAAAACTAAAAACTTCTTAATTCTTTCATCAATCCGAACCATCGTTTCCACTTTCCCAACACAACCAATTCTATCCTATATCCATCTTGTACAACCAAGTTATATTTACCCTCCAAAACCAAAACCTTGATATACACACACCGAATAGTGCATGCTTCTACAGGTTTATTCTGCAGAACAACTCACAGCATATAATGAAACCCTTGATCTTCGTTTACAGAAACCAGAAACAATTCAAATGCGTTCACACAATCTCTCAGTTGGATTCCTTTCCATCTCCAATACTCTCAGTTCTCCAACCTAATCTCCTCCAAGTATCAACACTCTCCAGTCCTCCATTTTCATCTCGTATATGTATAACTATATCGCTGAATAACAAATAAACAGAAAATAGATCGAAAACTCTAGTACAAGATAGCCAAATACAATTTCTATTGTTTCCATCAATTCACAGTCCAAACAAACAAACGAAACAAAATCAATTTTGAAGAAATTTAAAGAGTAACGGGATTATACCTCCAAACACCAATTCACAAGCGAAACGCACACAAAACGAATTGCCAACCCTAGAGAGTATGAAGTGAAAAGTTTTGTTTATTAGTACACAGCTGGAGGGAATCAACAGCTCAGATCATGTCGCGGGCATCGATATGGCTTGGATTCCTTCCACGTTTCTATACGGTTACCCGCTTTTAATTTGGCTAAGATTTCCGGTTTTAATAAGATTTAGTATAATTACTCTTTAAACCCCGAGAGGTTTTCTGGTTTTCCAAGGTAATGCAAGGTGATCCGAGTCTGAAAATATTTTGTCATGTTGACTGGTCTCCGACTCTCCGTAGTATCCAATAAGGTTTATTAAATATTTTATAATTTATAATATTAATATTTAAAAAATAAATAAATTAAATTTAACGAGATCTCATAATTATAGTATAAACATCAATTATTAGACAATATTATCAACTGTGTCTATCTGGTTGCTCAATATTTCGTATATTTATAAGCTATTTCGTAAGATTATAAAAATAAATTACAAAATTAAATTATACTAACAAATTAGATAATAAGATAACCATCAATATCTACATCACTTTCTACGAGTGGTAGCAGTGGCATGGCATCCTTATGGAGGGTACTTTTGTCCAAATGAACCCATCATCTTGATGATTTATGGGAGGAGTCTAATGAAAAATTGTAAAAAGCAGCCGAAGTTCGATAGCTTAGCTACTTTAAAATTTAGTTAAACTTTAAATGAAAAATGAAAGATAAAATAACGTATTTGTTTATGTATTTTGTATTGCGAATGTATCAAAAAATAGAACAAATAATATTGAGAAAAAATTATTTTATTTTATTATTTTACATATTTTCCATTTTCAAAAGAAAACAACTATTCCTATATTATGAGAGAAACCTAAACCAAAAGAAAAATATAAAAAATATAAAAACAAGTATTCAAACACTTTTTTTTTGTCTAATGAAACCTTAATTAAACTATGTCCACGATTCTATGCTTTATTCAATATCAAGTATTTATAGTAACCAAATTAGTAATTATCATTGATCACTCTTACCTTTTTCTCTTTTTTCACTCATATGAGACGTTTGTTATTTTTCTCTTCTCTCATCCTTAAGTTTTAAAAAAACATCTTCTCAAGTCTTCCAGTTAAAAATTATGTTAGTTAACATTTGTTAACCTCTATATTTCAATAAATTTACTATTTTACCGTTACTAACATATGTAAAAAAATGACTTAATTTTTAAAAGATAATATTAAATTAAATTATCAAATTACCTTAACACATATTAAAATTATTTTTTTATGAATAATATTAACGTATATTAGTATTTATTTCAAGGGTAATTTGATCATTTAACTTAATGTTGTTCTTAAAAAATTAGTTATTTTTTTTTGTGTTAGTAAGAGTAAAATAATAAAGTTATTGGAATATAGAGGTTAATAGTGTTAATTAACATAATTTTTAACTGTAGGACTTGAAAAGAGATTTTTTTTAAAACTTATGGATAAGAGAAAAAAAGGGTAAAAGTCCCATATAAATAAAAAAAGAAAAAAGATAAAAATTGATCAATGATAATTACTCATAACACCAAATAAATATCAAATAAGTTGTCCAATGACTGAACAAGTTAATCACAACTCGATAATTTGTTCAAACTAAAAAATAAAAAATAAAAAAATAAAAGAAAGTCGGTTGACATTTTTCTAAAAAGCCATTAAAATTTGGCTTTTTTAAAAATACCCACCAAACAATGGTCCACCAAAACGACTCTCCCTCAAATAAAACTAAGCGTTGGATCAAACAAGTAGGCAATTGAGAGAGATCACATCACATCAACAGCCAGAAGAAGCAAGTTCCACTACCAGTTATTTTGCGAAGATGCAGAATCAAGAGGAGTCTGGAGCGTCTTGTGACTTTGAAGATTGGGGGAATTTCGGAGACGACGATATCATGCATCAGCAATCTGAAATTCGGGCCGATGAAGCCCAGAAGGTCCCTTTCGTTGCTGACAAGGTAACACCAACCCCGAAACTCTCCCTCTTCACTTCGATACATTCTGTAACGTTACATTTGATTTGGGTCTCTGATTAGATTTGGGTTTAGTTTCAGAAGCATTGGATTTGTTTAGTTTGGGGAGCTCTATTTTACTGCCCTGGTAACGTTACCGAATCAGTTACAACGTCAAACTATGTTATGTTGCTACTTTTCGATTGTTATTTATATCAACGATTTCATATATGGTTCATCAAAATCCGTTACCAAAGCCCTTCATTTCCGATGATGATTATGATACTGGGATTTTTGCTGCATTCCGGTAATGTTACTGGAAGAGAGAAATGGGTAGAGAACGTTAGATTTTTAATTTGAAATTTTATGTACTAATAGCAAAATGAGAACGTTAACAGAATGTCATATTGGTAACTTGCAAACGTTACTAATCATGCATTGTCAATTGAGGTGGTAACTTCGTTGGGCTGGTACGGTGACCCTTTGTTTCCTGTTCTGCCAAATTTGTGCTGTTCCTCATGTACTGATCTTGTTAAAGAGTTTGTATAGCCACCGGTGTTGTATACTTTTGCTTTTTTTGCTGCTTGACTTGCGGTGTTCTTTTATTCTGTGTTGATGGTAATGTATTCTCGTTAATGATTTCTGTTTATATATGCTAATTTATTCATTGCAGGAACCGCTGTCGGCATTGGCATCTGAATATCAATCTGGCAGCCCAATCTTGTTGGAGAAAATAAAGGTTTCTTAATTTTTGTGTCTGTTTTGTGTTTCATTGTTGATAATAACTGTTATTCTATGAAACTAATGTTCTTCCTTTCGTAGATACTTGATGAGCAGTATGCTGCCATTAGGCGTACACGAGGAGATGGGAACTGCTTTTTTCGAAGTTTTATGTTTTCCTATTTCGTATGTTTTAACATTTTTACATTCTCTAGATTATCCTATAATTTTGATATCTTCTGAGTTCTGGTTTCGATTTATTGTTTGAGACATTCCTTTAGATACTAAACAAGTTATGGGTTGCTGAAATAGGAGCACATTTTGGAATCCCAAGACCGAGCAGAAGTTGATCGTATTAAAGCCAATGTCGAAGAATGTAGAAAAACACTTCAGAGCTTAGGTTATGCAGACTTTACCTTTGAGGACTTTTTTGCGGTAAATCTAGCACCTGCACTTTTGCTGTATAAAACATAGGATTGCTTTTACCTTTGTTGAATATAATGCCATTGATACAATATGTCAATGTCCTCATTAGGCTGAACAAACTTGATTTTTGGTTACATCAGGACATGGTAGTCACCAATTTGTTTTAAAAAATTTGCAACCTTGTTTCTTATTGATCTTAATTTGATTGGTAAGTGGACTTTGTCAGAAGTGCTACTATCATCCATTCTTTAAGCTTCATTGTGCTCTATTTTATTAATGTGAGTTATGCTTTGATTTTTACAATGGAAAATAATGTCAACTGGTGATGGCTGAATTTTGAGATGTCAAATATGGTCTCATTTACTAGTCATTAAAAATTTTGAAGTTTATTTCTATTTGGGTTCCTCTGAGATGTTATAGTTGGATTGCTTCTAGTCAATGTTTACTTGTCTCAGTAACCTCTGCTCTGCTCCTAATTCCCTCTGAACATTTCCCAGTTATTCCTTGAGCAGCTGGAAAGTGTTCTTCAAGGAAACGAATCCTCCATAAGGTTTGATCCTTTCTTTCATTATCTTTGTTGGCAACTTTTAGTACGAAAAAATGTTCTTTAATTTGAATGTTTCAGTTCAGTTATTATCCTTGATATTGGCATGTCTATGGATAATCTTGAAGTAACATAGTTTAACTTGTGCTGAAATTTTTAATTGTTTTCCTAAATGAAAATCAATTGATTCATTTGCTTTTTCAATTAATATAGTTTTCCCTCTTTATTTCTCCTTTCCAGTCACGATGAACTTGTAATTAGGAGTAGAGATCAGTCAGTATCTGACTATGGTGAGTGAATTTGTAAATCTGTATGCATCATTCTATATTCCTGTTTAATATCCTAACATATTTGGGTGGTCAGTTGTAATGTTTTTCAGATTTGTTACCTCTGGTGAAATACGAAAGCGCAGAGAGTTCTTTGAACCCTTTGTATTGGGCTTAACAAATGCAACAGTGGAACAGGTTTGTATGATATTCTAAATTTCCTTGTATTTTTGAACATTTGCACCTTTATGTTCTTCATTAAATTCTTTCATTGGGGCTTGGAAAGTGGCTAGGTGTAATTTTTATATTAATTCAAATTGGATACAGGGAAAATTGTGCTAGCATAAGGTACAACTGCCTCTGCACATCTTATCTACACTTGCCTTATCTATGTATGATGAGGATGCCCGTCTATGGGAATTAACAGGAAATTATCATGTTTGAAACTTTGCTAATTCTTCCAATATTGTATAAGGTCCTGTTGTCAATTCTTAGTGGGGATTGGAATCTGTGAACCCCTGGAAGTATGATTTGAATTTTCGTGGTCAAGATATGCTTTCATCTATAATCATTAGTTTGTCACAAATACCAAAGATACATCCATACAAGTCTATATAGGTTTTGCTCCCTTCCCCTCCCCCTCCCCCCCATTTATGAACACCTGGTCAAATTTTATCTCTTTTTCTATAATAAAAATATTCACTTTTACTATCCAAAAAGACAAAAAGAAAATAAAAAAAATATATGGTTAATAATTGAAGGTTGGAGCCCCTTGATTCCATAATGTTGATCTTCCTCTCTCTCTCTCCCTCTCTCTCTCTCTCTAATTTTTGTAATCTGTTTTGCTTTAGTTTTGCAAGTCATCAGTGGAACCAATGGGTGAAGAGAGTGATCACATACACATTACTGCCCTTTCAGATGCATTAGGTGTACCAATCCGTGTTGTATACCTTGATCGCAGCTCATGCGATACAGGTGGTGTCAGTGTGAATCATCATGATTTCATCCCTGCTTCTGGTGGTGTTCCAAATGCTACAAGTGATAGCACCGAGGCCATCCGTCCTTTTATTACCTTGCTGTATCGTCCGGGCCACTATGATATTCTCTATCCAAAATGATGTGCTTTCTGATTCTGGTAAGTTGGCTTAGCTGCTGCTTGTTTTGAGTGCCAATAAAATGTTGCTTTTACCTCTTGCCATGGGGACCACTTATAACCTATCCCAACCCTGGTTATCAGGTTGGTTGGCTCATGGAATATTTTCTTTAAAAAATCGCTCATTTATGGGATGTTAGCTCTGTAGAATGGAAATGAAACATGTTGATCTCTAAAATAGCTTGTGTCTTTCCGATGTGCAAGCAGCCTCTGTGCTGTGGTGTAGCTCATTGTGATTTACACACTGGCAATGACAACATTTCCCCATAGGTGAATCAGTGATAGACGTGTTAACTCTTCTCAAGAGGGCTGAGGTTTTGTTGAGTCATTGACTTTTTCTTTCGTATATATTCATTGCAGACCTTTGACAATGCTTGGCCTGTGAAGGGGTCTCTCCATGTGATTTGGTCTTGACGTGACAACAAAGCTATGCTCATCATTCTTCCAGTGACTTGAGGTTCTAAACTGTTACATTCTTAGACCTCTGTGTGAGGACACAAACACAGTTGTGGCTTTTTATTCCGGATTGCTCCATGTGAGCAGGTCCTCACCTGTTATTCATGTGGAATTGAATGACTGATGAAAGAATTATCAATCCTGCAATATATACTTGGATTCAAATTTGATCTTTTTTGTCTCAATGGTTGGTCTATCGCTTTGTTGAAGGATTAGTTTGCCAATTTTAGTACTCAATGCCCCTAGGATGCCTGATGCTTGGCTTTAAAATTTTAAAATGGAACGTCCCCAATCCGACGAAAAAGAACAATAGTAAGAATCTATAAAGTGATTGGACTCCAAAAGGAGTTGCCCTTTTCTTTCTTTTTCATTATTATTTTTAACAGCATCCGCCGTTTGTTCCGATGAGTGCCCCTCAAATATGTTAGCAGTACACCTGATATGAAAAGCAATTTTAATTGAAGTCATTGTCAATTTTCTGTCTTGGAATGAACTTGCGGGAAAAGAATTTTTTTAGAATCATCGAAGAATAGTCGAGACTTGTGCTGTTTAGTAACGCAGCTTGTTCATTTACAATATCTACGCAAGGAAATAGAAGGATTTTGGATAGGCATCGTTGTTGAATTTGCTCGATAACTAATGTGATCTTGAGAAGATCACAGCCATTTTATGCTAATATAAAAAGCTCTGTAATATGCTTAATTCGACTGTGATAACCATACTCAAATTGTTTTAATCAGAGTGTTTAATAGCTGCCAGAACATGGTAAGAAACTTCTAATTAGCCCTAATAACAATCCGTTAACATGCCCGGTTCCTTTAACAAATCCAGCGTGCAGAAGCCTGGATTCGTCATTATAAGGCTCTTACAATCTCAAACACTCGTTAAATACAATTCACAGAATATCAAATGTCCTCCAGCTTTTCATTAAGCATACAGCTAAAATTTCTATCATATTGGAGGGAGGGATATGTGATCCCTTTAAATCCATAAAGAGGAAATAATCATAACCCAACGATTCTAACCTGTTCTGTACTTTATATCATGGTGCAGACACCACACCTACTTGATTTGTTCCCATGTACACAAATTTGCAACTGATAGGTGACATGCATTGCTATATCACTTGCAATATCAATCGAGATACAAAATCTGAATCCCAATTTTGTAAATATTCCATTACTCTATATCAAACATAGAGTGATAATAATTCAAAACTTGCATCACTAATGCCATACTAATTTTGTAATATGGATATTAAAATAATAATAAATAAATAAATAAAGCATAAGATACACAGGTACAAAAGAGTGTATTCAAGAAAATAAGGTGACAATACAAAGTCATGTTTAGTTGAGAGCCAGCAGTGCTAAAAAATGACCGCTACTGACTTCTTCAATTCAAAATTTTCATAACCACTACTGACATTTTTTTTAACAATTACATACGTCAGAAATCAGAAAAATACATATCCAAGAAACTCTCACAAATGTATGATCAGAGGCGCCTCCTCAAACAGCAACTAAGAACTCTCTATTGCTCAGCCAATCCTATACATTAATATTTTTACAACATAATCTTGCCTGTCCCAATTTTTTGAAGCTCCAACTGATGCTCCTTATACTAACCATTTCAGAATTAGGTAAACAATAAGAAAATTCGAAGTTACATAGCTTTGGCTAAGCAATTTTTCTCGAAAATTCAGAGGCTTCTAAAATGCAGCAAAACAGAATTTGAAATTTTTTTTCCTTGTTTTTTGTTCAGTCACCCCAATATAAGTCACCAAGATTTATTGAGGTTAATCTGATCTTTAGATTCTCCTATAAGGTTAGTGCCCACAAAAACTTGTTTAGTCCGACTCCTTTACAGAACCTGAAGAGCTGTCTCCGTTAGAAGAACCCTCTCCATTTGCAAACTTTGGTAGGGATCCTTGGTAGCTCTCGTCATGGGTAACATTACGAGCCTTTCCTGGTCTAGTTCTAACATTTACCCCCATTGGAAATGGCACCTAAAAATTAAAAATAATAATTTTCTTAGCTGCTCTTAAAGTTTTTATTGTTACTGTTATCAAAATCATAATTAAGAATGTATAATTTTTATTTTTAAATTTTCTTAGCTGCTCTTAAAGTTTTCACCCTACTGCAAACCCATAAATTTTTTGTGCAGGGAGAGCTTGTTCAGTTACTTTAAATTGTTCTTGTCATGTACAATAGTTTTATACAGTTTCTTAATACCCTGAGACCTATCCCAAAAAATGAACAACAAGTTCTGTAGTCATGTAATACCTGATCACCTGCACTGGGCCCATCAGTGTTGAAAAGTATAGGTCGACATCGTTTATCCTCATTCATCAAGCTTGAATTCTGGAAATGTGCAATGAGAGCAGCTTTTCCTTGTATGCGAGCATATGCAAGTGATGCCACCTTTTCACTGTTGAATTTCTCCCATTTCTTCCCATTGAATGTCTACAAGAATTTCAATTCTATTAGCTTTATTCTTCACATATATTTCTTTTGTCATATAGGAGGCTCCACAAAACAAACCTGATAGAATGGAATGATCTGGCTAGGATCAGTCATATTGATGAATGCGTACCCAACATTGCATTTGTTCTGCAACAAATATGAAGGCAAAATAAGTAACACTGATTTTTAACATGGTAGGTTACTTCTCTTCCTCCACCCAATCCATCATCCACAAAATTAAAGGGTATTGACAAAACAAAAAGCACTTGCCTTAAAATCAATAGGGAGATATATGAAATTGTATGTTCCTTTATGACGTTCGTCAATTGCTGCCAAAAGCATCTTTGATGTATACCTGCATTTACCATCATTATAAGCATATTTAATGTCTGATGATTTCTTAAAACAAAAATGCAATCATTCCTAGGAGTTAGGATGGTCTAGAATAAAAGATTCACTAGAAGGGTTTAAATCCTTAGCACAATGCTCCCTAGGCCTCAATTAGCTCAAATTTGTTCTAAACTACAGCATCACCTGAATGTTTTAAATTGGCTTCAGGATAGCCAAAAATAACAACCTTGCCCAATTTATTTTGCCACACGAGCAATCAACTAATAGAGTATTAGCATGACTCTCGAAGCAGGTAACCCAATACTGCAACACAAATTTTCAACAAGGAACAAAACCAATAACATTAAGAAGCCTATAAACTAAATTAAGCCTGATAAATTGACAGATTGAAGCACAGTAATTTTTTTGAAGTGAACCAATTTTCAATGTTTGTGCTTGTGCTAGCACTAGAACATTTGATTTTCATCATACTCTTGATGACTCATTCGTTCATGTGTAAGGATGTCTAGGTACATTCTCATGCTTATGGAAGTTCATATGCCAATTCTTGTCTTCCTATTTTAAGTACTGCTTTATCCATCAAGTCATCAACTTCAACAAACTGAACAATGAGCAATACTTTAGTGTGCAAGCAAATGTGCCACTTTTCTCTTTTGGTTGCAAGTATTGAGTTCTTTACCCATGAACTCATCATCTTCAACAAACTGAACAAAGGGCATCACTTAAGTATTGATGTGGTCTTGTGCCAGTCCAACATTATTTATTAAAAAATAACAGGTCTTACTGGACTTTGCAGTTCCAAATTATCTATTGCCAGCTCACTTGTACAAAATTCCAGACATAATGATGTTAAAGCTATGTTAAATCCTAGAGACTAGAAATAATGTTCATCTAAAAGAAATATGATCCCAGAAATGAAAGAGAGGCTACGTACTTGTTAGGAATGTTCTTTATCATAAGTGTTGTTCGGTTGTCCCCTTGCGATATGCGTTCAATATCAAGTTCATACTGTTTCTTGTCAGCCTGATTAACACTACCTTCATTTCTACGGCTCCTAGCACGTTCATTAGGAAGATCAAACGAATTCATCATGGGAATCATTTGGCCTCTGCCAGCAAACATCACAGACCTCTGATGAGGGGATTGGAACCCTAAGTTTTTTAAGGGAATTGGCATATCCATACAATTTCCACGAACATGAGGAAAAGTGTTATGAGAGGCAAGTTCCATGGTATGCAATGAGTTATTGGAAATTCTCATACTCCCAATGGACCCTGGATGAAAACCAGAAGCCTCAGGAGATTCTCCGGCATAGGCATGTCGCCTGTCCCATAGAGAAGGATCAACAGCTGGTGCCGACCCCACATGGTGATTACCAACTGATAAAACCGTGTTCACCATATGAGATGGTGCTCTAGGAAGCCCATGCAGTTGTCCTGGTGAATAAGCATTACAAATTCCATTGACCATTGATGGTGAATTTGGCCACATCAGGCCTGGAGGCTGAGGCCTATAAGAGTTACTCCAACTATAATGATGTCCAGGAAGAGGACAGCTCCCGCTATGAGCAGATCCAAAAACTGCAAGAGAAATAAAAAACCAAATAGATCAATCTAACAAAAACTTTATTTATCGCATACAACTCAAAAATGGCCAAAAATTACTATAGTTCACTTCAATATAAAGCTAGTCAGCCGAAAGCACATTAGATCACCACTTGACTTCAGAAACCACCACATCAAATGAGAGTTGGTGAGACAAGTTATGCCTAGTTACTTGATGCTTCTCAAAAAACAAGGTTATTCATGTGCTGTGCCTGATTTAGAGGCCATGAAACTTAACACAAAGGTAAGACATCAGAGGCTAAAAAGCTTCCAAATTTAAAAAAGTTACAATCAAACATCTAAAGCTATCGTGGACCATTTTGGATATCTTTCTACAATTTCATGATCAAGGACGCTAAGGCATTCTGACAAACTTAGTTGTCATGATTCACAAGCCAAGTTGACCACAACTGTTCATTGTTTTTATTGATTTTGGGTCTCAATAGGATCTTGTAAATACTGATATTGGTACCGCGTGGATCACCAACCAAGGCAGGAAACTGAAACAAACATAAATACAGCACCTAATGATCTCAAGGCACTTACCACCTTCACTGAACCCAATGGAGTGCCCATTTGAACCAACTCTTCTGAGCTGCTGGTTATCAATTATTTCTGGTGGTTTAGTATTGACATTTGAGGAAATGGGGCCTGGAGAATTGCACTGGACACCATTTGTCGAACCATCATGATACTCTGGAAGTGAATGGGGTTGGAAACTTGGTGTGTTACGGACACCAAATCTTAACTGATCCTGTAGGTGACCTGACTCAGCAGGGCCAGATTGAGAGCCAACTGATTCCACTCTCACCAAAGAGGGCAAAGTGCTAGGAACACTTGAAGAGATCCCCGAGTGAAAAGCAGGATCTAGAAATGGGACTTTTCTAGAAGAGTGTACGCCTGAAACAGTTCCATTATCCATGCTACTGGACGACATTGAGCCATGGCAAACTGCCCCTGTTAACCGTGCTTGTGAGGAAACATATATAAACAATTGCTTCTGGTTTGACATTTAAAGAGAGTGGCATTTTGTTGGCAATGATCATACCAGAAAACTTGTTGGTTAAATTATTAGGAAGGCTACTCTGCTGCAAAGAATGGCCACATTCATCTTGCTCTAGCTCTGAAGAAAACTGTTGGACCAAACTATATAAAGAGGAAGAGGAAGTTTTAGTTAAAGATTAAAAAAAAAAAAAAAAAAAGTTAAACTCCAAAAATTTAGCTCAAAAGATATAATAAAACGGTAACTCGAAATCATGGCAACATAACTGAGAAAAATAATTGATTATATATATAATTCAGCATTTTCCGCTTCAAACTAGTGCTCCAAATTTTTTCTTGTTAATAGAATCCGCATTTTGCACATGGCTACCTAATTTTGACAATCAATTTCAATAGATATCGAATCTATACGAAAAAGGATATAGAGGTAAAAGCAGAATATATGGGCTTGGACAATACCGTCTTGAACCTCCAGGATGACTTGGCTCCAGCTTAATTTGCTTCCCGCCAATATCACTCGTGTTCAATGCTCGAAGAGCAGCCTGCGCTGCTCTAATATCATAAAATTCAATAAATTTGTGCTGACTTTTGTGCGGGCTTTGACGGATCTATTGCACAGGAGAAAACATGAATCAACACCTCAAAATGCTTGTGCAACTGGAAAAATTGACTAAAATTTGAAACACAAGCTCACCTCTTTGATTTCTCCATATAACACAAAAATCTGACGAAGTTCATCATTCGAAACAGAAGAATCAAGGTCAAATATCACAAGAGTACCCTGATTTATATCTTTTTCAGAAGGGTTGTCCTGATTAGAAAATAATCAACATACCACAGCATCATACATCAATATTTGTAGACATAACATAGAAACCTGGAATGACCTGCCAAATTTATAGGACAGACTGCATGCATAATACACAAAGCTTACCTTTGGAATTGAATAATGAATGTCAAGTTTCCTAGACCTCACTGATTTATGCTGGAGAGCTTTCATTGCATTTCGAGCAGCTCTAATATCATAATAGGAAATCAAAACAAAGCCACGGTGCTTGCAGGCCGTATAAAGAGTGCGTATATCTCCATATTGCTGCACATTCAAATAGTGGAATGTAAAAGACAGGATCATTGCTCAATTAAGATAAGAGCTCAACATAGAAAACAAACATGAAGCAAAAATTGAAACGCCCAAAGAGATAGAGAACCAAATACCTCAAAGACGGCCTTTAATTCAGAATCTTCAACATTGTTATTTATGTTTCTCACAAACAGCGTTCTAGAAGGGTATTCACCATAAGGGTGTTCCCCAGCTATTGAACCGTTACAGTGCCCAAGCTCACCAGCAGAAAATTCAGAATTTTCTTCTGCTGCAGAAGAACCATCATCTCCCAAATCCAAACCTCCAACACTGTTAAAAAAGTCCAACTCATCCATATCGTCTCCACTACTGGGTTGTATAGTGTAGTCAAGCCCATCAGTCACTCCAGAAAACAAGTCATCCTCATTGGGGAGGAGATTCCTAATGGTTTGGGCCTCAATTTCTTCAAGAGATTCAAAAAGCTCCTCTTCCTCATGGTGTGAGGCTACAGTATCAACTGAATAACCATCTGGTGCAATGTTTGGAGATAATCTCACTGCACCAAGAAAGTCCACATGAAAACAGGGTTAAGTTTGCTCAACCAGAAAGCAAATATCCAGAGGAACTTTACTTGTAACTAGAATCTAGTTAGTAGCCAAGTTTGCAATATGAACCATAACAGAGAAACAAAGCACATGGTCTAACACCAGTATGTATAACGTGTATGTCAAAAAGAAGCACTGGGAGGGGAAGAAGACTTACACTTCCTATTAAATAAATCTGATAATGAGCTTGAGAAGAGACTGCTCTCACGGTGAGCAGCCACTATGTTAAGTTTGTCTCCATCTCCAAAAGAAGATGCCTGCTGTACATTCAAACCAGATCTTGTCCCAGGCTCATGGCCTACAGGTCTTAATGAAGTCAAGGACTGCTTGGCTGCTCTCTCAGCCCCCACTGCATACCGATCTAAGCAAAGATTCACTTTCTGTTCTCGCATTAGGAAGGACTCAAAATGTTCCAGAGACTTCACAGTCTCAAATTCAAAAGGAATATGTTTCTCTAGTGCAGATGAAGCAATTGACTTCCCGCTGGCTGTGGATGACATTACATCAGATTTTACAAGATAAAGCACAACTCAGGAAAACAAAAGACCTATTTACACAGCGTTGATAACAATTCAAGAATCAATTGTAATTTTCTACTAGTTGTATCTATAAGGCTGTCATTCAAGTGCTATCTGTGCATAACTTGCAACTCTTCCCAATAGAATAATACTTAAAGAGTCAAAAAGCCTCAAATTTACAGGATTAAAGCAGCCAAAGTTTATTCTAGTCACCATGAAGTACAAAAGAAATTTAGTTCTTAACTAGCTATTGGAAAACAAAGAATATTAAAGAGAAACAAAATAATTAGCACTTTGCATCTTTTCCTCCAAAATATCCACTTATTTTCCTGACTAGAAAACCTCAGGCCCCTAACAATCCCCACCCCAATTCCCCAAATTTATGAGTTATAAATTCTTATTATAGTTATGCAATAAATTGTGATAATTAAATTACCAAAACCTACAAATCCCTTCTCATTCTTTGAATTCAGTTTTTACTGAAAAAAGGCCCAACCGCCAATACCAAGCACAATGCTCTTGTCTATCGCCTCTCAAAAATCCCAATCCATAATCCACTACCACATGCCACCACCACATTTTTGGCTGTAATTTATTTATTCCAATCTCTCTTTAGTGGTTACCATTTTTTCCGTTAAATGAGATTTTTGTTTAAAGAAATAAGTAAATTTTGATGTTAGCATGAAAATCACTGATGATAGAATATTGGGACTTTCGTTTAGTGTACAAGCGTGAGATTTTGGTTGTTATGAAAACTAAATATTGATTCGAGACTGGAGATAGTTAGGAATCATTGATGCCATCCCCAGCACATTGATATCTCTAACATAACCCACTAGGTCTCAGGTCCTCTTTGACCATATAAGTCGCAATAGGAACAAAACCACTGAATGTGTCCCATGCTAGGGGTAAACAGGCATTCCAAAAAAAAAAAAAAACTCTCGGGCATTAAATCCAGGAAAACAGAAAAACTAGGCAATCCATTTAAAATCATGGAACACTTCTTTTTCCTAATTTCAAGGGCCTCCTATTGTCGCTATCAAAATTATATATGGGTGTAATCATACTTCAACAAAAAGGCACTCCGTGAAGGTAATAAACTTCCTTCCAAAACTAACTCTGCAGCCGTCTCTCTCCCTATGTGATGTTTCGAATGCTATATTAACTTATAAAGTATGTGCTTGTGCTCCTAGAAACATCAACAATTACATTTTTTGACACATAGAATGAGCCCAGGAACAATCAAGTAACCTATTTCACCAAATTTTCATATGCTAACATAATAACACTTGTAAACTTCACTAAATAGACTAAAATTTTTCCATATTTCAAATTTGTTAGTTAAAAGTTATGCTACATTAACTTAAACTTATATATTTATTTAAAAATAAATAAGAAACCTCAGACCCAATGCGTTTTCTTTATTGTTAATGACCAAAACAAGCGTAAGAGCTAAAATATAATTACTAACCATAATGACCAGGTAAAGTGTTTGACTTCCAAAACCTGACCTGCCTCTGCTAAACAAAACCAAATAAACAACATCCAACATAAACATAAACACCACGCACTTAAAATTCTAAACTCAACTACAAATTTAAAGTATAAAAAGTTTAATAAATTAAAAAAAAAAAAAAAAAACTGAAACAAAAAAACTCACATCTTCGGATAAGCCCCGCAGGTCTTCAGATGGCATGATCAAATTCAACAAACTCAAATTTCTCTTCCCTCTAGTTCAGCAGCACCGTTGAAATTCCAAAACGACACAACAGCACGCCGTATTATGGAATGAATTAATCTAAGATCTCGGATTTATCTCCAATTAAGCTAATCAATTAATAAGCATTTTAATATTAAGATATTAAAAATTAAAAATGAATAAACATTAGAGAGAGAGACACCTTTGAATTAAAAGCCAAACGGAAAGCACTCAAGAGAGAACTCAGCAGTGCGACATGGAGAAGAATTTAAACTGAAGGTGGAGGGAGATAGATTTTTAAATTAAAAATAAATAAAATAAAATAAAATTGGAATAAATTACGGCTTAAGGCAAGGAAAACTGAATGAAGAAACAAGGCAAGGCATCAACTTCGCATCTGTTCCTTGTACGCACCGTTTTTAATTTTGCTAAGATTCTTTCCTACATTTCACGTCAACCACCCCCACGTCCTAAATTCCTCAAAAACGAACCAAAAAGAAGAATAAAGAAAAATTCTCCGGCGAGTTTTCAGTTCTCGCCGGAGGGGAAGAATGGCGGAGACGGATAGAAACTGACGGAGGAATTACGCGAGGGAGATCACGCGACAGCGGAGCTTGAGGAGGGGAGGGCGGTGACCTTAAAAAGACTTCAACGGCGTGAATTTGAGGCCCCTGAGTGATCGGTTGTGTGGTCTGAAAGAAGGCAAAGGCGAGCCTTGTGCTTTCTTTGTTTGTTAATTTTATTTAATTTTATTTTATTTCTCTGCAGCGGTGATATCTCTGTTTGTCTTGAAAAGCCACGCTGTCCAGTTCTGTGAACCTCGAAATTACCAGATTATCCTTTGAAAGACTTATATGTTTTTTCTAATTTTGTCTGAACTGAATTTGATAAAGTATTTCTCCATTTATAGAGCTTTTAATTTAATCTAATTGAATCCGATCATGAACTAATGTCTAATCTAACTTTTATTACCAAAGACAATAAATCCAAAACCAAATTCTTATAAATACTTATATTAAAAAAAGAGTAGAAATAAAACCATATTGACATCATTTAATTGAATATTTCATAAATATTTATCAAATAATATTACTACGTACTATTTTTTATTTAATTTTTTTAATATGTATCATTTTTTAACTTCAATATTAAATATGAATAAAAAATAATGGATCAGGATAAAATTAGAAAATTAATTTTAGGGTAATAAAGGGAAGGTGGTTATGGTAATCGGACAAGATAGGGGAGAGGGTTTGGTACACATTTGGAAGGCTCTCTTAATTTAATAGGTCTTTTTGCCTTGAAAAATGTGCACTGCTTAAATTCTTTCATGTTAGAGGTTGTTGAGAATTTTATTTGATGTGGATATACAAAAAACCCCTCCGACATCTTATAATACCAATTTCTTTACTTTTTCAACCAAACAAAATTATAAGAGTTTTATGAATTATTTAAGAAAATTTTTTTTAATTCGTATGTTGCTTTTTTACATTATAATTCAAACAACTTTGACTTAAATTTTTTTTTATTTTTAGAGCAATTTCACTGAGGTTAAAAATGTCATTTAAATATAGTATTTAAGTTGCCACAAGGCCAATGTGGAGTGGGTGGAGACCTTATCCGTACAGGAAACAGATGGGAAGTTGTCTTACCAGATTACTTTCTAGACAATCATGCTATGACGTTACGTGGCGTATTAAACAGATAGGAAAGGATAACCTCACCATCCAACTACTATATGAGAACCATAAACTTGCTGCTCTGTCCAACACGTGTCAAGAGCATAAAAGATTTTTTTTCTTAATTTTAGAAATAGTATCATATCATTTTTTTAACACAAAACTTTATATATAGATTATAATATGTAGCATTATGGTATTCGATTATATCACATTAACCATAATAATTTCTAAAATATACTCTTTTAATCATCTTATGTGTAAGTACTACCTACTCTTTTTTTTAAAATATATTGTAAAAAACAATAGCCAATTGGTCTCTTATCATTCTTTAGTTGAAAACATGAATGGAGAGGGTAGAAGAGATTGTCAAATTAGCTATAAGTGAACAAGCAGAAACATCATCCTCAAATTGGGAAAGTTGTTATGAGAAAAAGGTGACTGTTGCAAGGAGATTGCTATTATTTATTTTACCTATAACTAGTGAACATCATGGTTGGTACACTATCAATTTATAATTAAGTCATTTACGATCATAAAAAAACAATTCTAATAAGCAAGGATGATACAAGTAATGACTTGTAACTCTGTGACACAATAAAAAAAAAAAATCTAACTATCAATTGGTTTAATTAATGCGTAAAAATTGATATGAGAATAGGCATTAAAATTGTTATTTTTTTAATAAAGGCTTAATTATTAATCAAGACTTATGTCTTTTAATTAAAAATGATAAAAAATTAATTAACTTTAAAATATATATTGATTTTTGATATTTCAATGAATGAAGGCCGGCTCACAACCACATGGCCATATGGCTTGAGGTAGCTTTTGCCAACCACTATCATTCGGCTGTGCAGAGTCCATTCAATTACATATATAAAACGACAACCCAACAGCAGGCAGAGCGTCGTTTATGCCTTTGAATTAGGTGAGCGGAAAGTTATGAATTCCGCGCCTCGGCTTCGACTCGCTTTTTATTTGAGAAAAGTTGCTGACGCTCTACCCTTACGTCATCTGTCACCCTTGCCACGTGATTCACTGTTAACTCTTTCGTTCCGTGGCAACAATTAAATCATTAAAAAAAAAAAGGTTATGGTCAGGCCGGGCTGGCCAGTTGACAACTGAAATTATGATAGTGCCCCTAAAGCATTGTTTGGATTACAAGGAACACAACTGTCAGCCGGAAAAACGATTAATTAATTAAAGTAACAAAAGAAAAAGAAAAGAATAAAATGAATGATTAGAGAGAAGATCATGTGGCTGGGTGTGATGAAGATTTGTGCAGAGTTGTGTTCCCATTTGATTGATTGATTGATTAATTAAACAATTAAGATAATTATAAGATTCTCCTTGCTTTCACGTGTCAAATCCCACGATAAATTGTTCCATTTTTTCCCTCAGCTAAATGCTAGTTAAGAATATTTAATTTTGGTGATTATCCTTAGATTTTCGCAAATTATCACTTGGACTTAACTTTTAAAATTTTATAAACACCTATCCCTATTTTTAACAAAATCCATCAATCACCCTCATGAATAGCAGTTTCCGTGGATTAACGTTAGTCAATACTAAGAGTAGTGACAAAGGACCCCCTATATGTAGTCAATTATCAACAAACCTCCCAACTTTTCAGAAACCTTGGAGGCCCCCAGACGTTAGTCTCTGTCCCCTCACGTCTGTCGTTTAAAGGGTACTTTAGTAAAATACAAAAATCGAAAAAAAACTTTTGAAGATTGAATATATAAGAAGACCTAACTCTTCAAATCCTACTTTATGTCAAATTATTGTCTTTAGGAAAGAATCATTTGTTGTCTGCCAGAATTGAATCACATCGTAGTCCGAAAAGAAAGTTACTTGTTTACCCCGATGGCCATGGGAAGGGGAGGGGAGGTGAACAACCGGTAAAAGGGAGAAATTTGTCAAAATGGTCTCCCAGATCCGTGTGAAATGATAAATAGCCTTCTATCCAAAACTCTCTCATGTAATAGCCATCCGTTACAGTAACTTATTCCACTTTGATAAAAATACCCCTGTCTCTACGGTTTCGATAGAAACCTTATACGGCTGCAGCTGAAACAGTAAAATGGATCACGATTTCCATAAAAACCGTGGTTATCCACAGAAACCGTGATTCATTTCACGATTTCAGTCGCGGCCGTGTAAGGTTTTAATCGAAACCGTGGATACTCCAGAAACCGTATCATGGTTTCGTTTAAAACCGTATCACAGTTTCCTTTAAAACCGTATCACGGTTTCTTTTGAGGGAGGAAGTTAACTGTGAAGGGATTAGTGAAACCGGGGTATTTTTATCAAAGTAAAATTAATTACTGTAACAGATAACTATTGCATGAAAGGGTTTTAGATGGGAGACTATTTATCATTTCAGACGGCTCTGGGAGACCTAAAAAGGGAAACTTGCTTTTTGGTAGAGAGAACCTGATGCCCTTTTGGTGAGTTGGGCTGTAAACTATGAATTCTTTCCCATTTAGATTGTTTTGATTTCAACTCGTCTTCTATTTGTTGTTTTCTTCGTTCACTGCCTTGACCTTCATGTGAGATTAGTGCCTCGAATTTTCTGTTTCTCTAGCCTCTTACTTTAAATCTCTAGCTATTATCTTACGATTTACTTTTTCAAGATTTGATTTTTGAGGTAAATGAGTGGATGGTGTTATCTCAAAGTCTGGATATTGAGCACTTCTCGAGAACAATAAATTATAAAACCAACAATTAAACCAAAAATTTGAGAAGAAGAGAAAGAAGAGGAAGAAGAGACAAAACAATCAAAGCCACAGTTGAGTTCATCCCTGACCAACCCAACAAAACCCCATTTCTAGTTGGCTACTTCCCATCTGGGTTCAACCCTCACAAGCACCAAAACGGAGAAAAAGATGAGAATCGAAGTAAAGAACAACTGAAAAGGGCAGCCAAAGTTTTATACCAGTTTGATTTTTAAGAAAAAGGCTCTTTTAACTTTACCATCTCCTGACGGCATCGACAATTGTGAATTTGGTAAAAGAAAGGTAGGCGTAAAGTTACATCTGAGTGTAATTTAAGAAACCTTAGGGGTAGTGAGAGGTTTACCCTCCTAATTTTGTAATAATATACGCTTACTATAGTACAATATTCCGTTAATAGATAATATAAACTTGGTAACACTAATACCAATGTTGAATATTACGAAAAAATATGTTATACTTATTATTAAAACTTTATTATAATTTATTAAACTATTATTGTTTATCGACTATTATTCCATCAATTATTTTGGAGGAATTTTTGTTGAATTTTAAAGCAAAAAAGTTTATCTATGCTTTAGTTAAACGTAAGAGAAGATTGATGATAAAATTTTACAATAATTTTCTATAAGTTTGAGATGCAAAAGATTGATATTAGAACTTAGAACATTTTATTTGTAAGATGAATACCTTGTGCTTTTCAACATCTAAACATTAAATTAATATCCAAATATGAGGAAGTTTTCAATTCCATAGCATTACTGCAACATACCTGAGAGACTGCTGAGGCAGATTCCACATGCTCCAGCGACCACAACTGATCACCGAATCAACCTTGAACTTGCAGAGCCACCCAGCCAATGATGCGTTTAATCCTCTAACTTGCAGAATGTAACTCAAGTGCATCAGCCACAGAAAAAAGTTGCAAACTTCACTTATTTCCATGTTTATAATTCTAACACTAGTGCCCAGTGAGACATGCTCTTGATGATATCCAAGTCATGAAAGGAGATGTCACATGCCCCAGAGTTATATCAGATTATCATCTACCATTCATTCATATGAATGGGAGTACCTAAGCAAATTCCATATCAATCTGAATCAGCAAAAATCCCAGTAACTTAAAATTGGATTATACAACAAACTTATATCTACTTAAGCTCAAATTATTGATTTAAAACAACTTACATTCAAATGAATATATAGATCAAATGCTACTATTACTTACAAGTGTTTCTTCTTTCACTTTTCCTGTAGCTTCCAAACAAATATCATTTGATCTACAACAAAGATAACTCCTCAACTTCATGACAGTAAGGAAGTCACTCTGCAATGATAAATTCATGGAAATACCTCTCTCTTTTCATCCATGATAAATGCAACCCATGCCCACCTAGTCTGAGGCATTTGCAGTGAGAGTATTAGGTCCTCTAGGAATCCAATAAATGAGGAATTAATAAACGGACTATAGTTTAAATAATCATCATAAAATATGCACAAAAAGAGCAAATATTACAGGTTTGAATGATTACCTGCATAATTGTTGGTTTTGTTGCATAATGCATTGTTGTATCATAGACAAATCTATTAACTTTCAAAACCCTGAAAGTGGAACAATGAAGTCATAAAGAAGTGCTGAAAATGAAATAAAAAAAAAAAAAATTGTTGGAAGTAAAGTTATTAATTACTTGTCTTAATGAAGATGTTCTGGTCCTACAAACCCTCAAGCAGTCAAGTTGGACTCAAGGACATCAGTAGAATGCTTTGTACGATAATAATATGACAGATGTAAGAAACAAGAATAAAGAAGAGCACTATATCTTCGATTCATATGGAAATAAAAAATAAGTAAAACTAAAGATAATAAGAAAGGTTAGATTGATAAATTTGAAGAGAGAACCAACCTGTTGAAGAGGAACATCCATTATGAATTCAATTGATAGTGGCCTTCCCTTTGAATCCATGTCTTATCAATTCGAATATTTGGATGTGAGCAATCTTTCGCCAATCCATTCTCATTTTTTTTCTACATCTAAATTAGCCAACTTGGTATTTTCCAACTTGGTCTTTCTATGTGTCCTATATTTGTAATTGTCAATTCTCCCCTCAAATTATTCAACCCATATATAATTCGTCCAATACACCGTATTTCTTGCAGTTCCACTTATATGTGCTTTCAATTCCTATAAACAGTGGAAAAGTTCTGAGATTAGTCAACAGCTGTAATCCAAATGGCATTCCAATGAAAGAATAACATCCTTTGAGGATAAGATCTTTGAGGTTCACCATTTTTCTAACATGTTGGTAATTCCTTAAGACTCGAACAATCAGAAAGGCCTAGTGTTTCCAAGTTCCTTAGCCTCAATATGGAACTGCAATTTTTGAATATGATAATTTTGAGAAAGATTCAGATATCGTAGATGTTTCAATGCACCAACTGAACTCGACAACTTGTTAAATTGCAACTTTTCAAGATCCATGAACGCAAGTAGCTATAACTTGATAAGATTTTATAACAATCATCCATTTCACAACGTAAACCAAAATGTGATTCAATTAATGAAAGTAAGCTTCTTGCATATTTTGATTTAAATATGGCATTTAGAAAATTTCTTGATTCATCACAATAATAATAAAGTGATAAATGACAACACCTTACACCAATATTTTCTATTTTTATAGTTGCAATATTGCACCCAACTCATATTGCCCCGTTTATCGTATTTTGGATATTGAAAAAACAACCTTATAAGCAAATCATTAAAATACTTATTTTTAATATCTTCCAAGCAATGACTATTGTTTGTTGATTGAAAAAAACCCTTGTGCCATCCATCAGGTAAGCTAATTTTTGCTTCTTAATAGGCAAAACATTGTTTCAAGTGTGAAGGGAGACCATTTACTTACAGAAGCTCTCATTATATGTGAAATACAACCAATAATGTTTCGTATTATAATTGCAAAGTAAGTGTCCTATCGTCTTTATGGCAAGGGACCTCCTGCACGCTTTGCTAAAATCTCCATTCCGATTGTGATTAATCCTAGATCTTCTAGCTATAACCCATGTTCAAAAGCTATTTGCATAAACAAGGACCAAGACTTGTCTTCAGCTAGTTCTCTCAAGACATAGGATGGAAGCTTACTAGTAACCTTAGCAACTTGTTGGTTACGAGTAGTTATCAATATTTTACTTTATTTTCCGTTATCAATTAATAGATTTTTCAATTCACCCTATTTGTTAGGATACTGATTCCATATATATATATCATCCAAAATCAGTGGGTATTTCTTTCTATCAATATATTTACGACGAAGTCCACCTCGCAGTTTTTCATGTTCTGCACCATTTATACATCTCATGATAACCTTTTCACAATCATTTTTATGTTAAATAATCTGATATACACACAATTGAAAATAGTTAAGTATTTTCTCGGTATTATACACCGATTGTGAAAGTGTAGTTTTTCTATCCCCCCTATCCCAACTATAGGGATAACAGAAACATTATGAACATAATTACAGTCAAACAAAAGTTGAATAATTGCATTTTTATCTTCATCCTTCCGAAAAACCTTTTCTTCACGTACAAAAGAGACTGTTTCCCTCTCTCTATCCACCACTCGTTTCCCATCACGATGTTCATTAAGCAAGAACTGCCTATCATACTTAATCTCATCTAATGTCCCCCTGACAGCCTTGATTTTATGAGCCATCTTCAGAGCATAAGCATGCTGGTTGGATTTAGAGAAAAAGATGCGTATCTCTTTTGTCATCTTGTTCCCAGTCATCACCTCCCGCTGCTTGAGTTCAGTGGCAAAATCGTCGAACGAACATCAGCATCATCAACGTTTATTTGAATCTTCCGAGCCAAACTGTGACCTCTGTATTCTTCTTGCTGTGCTTCTCCTCAGCATCCACGAGTACAGCTTTGATAGTTTCCACTGCACTCACAAGCTTCTTAATCTCATCTCTGACTCCTTCTGCCATTTTTGTTCTTTTTCTCAGCGACGTCAATGATAATGAGAGAGTTGTAAGAATATAATAAATAATTAAAAGGCCTCAAATTTCCATTAATTAGTTAAAAAACGTGTGTAGGCAGCCGCCACCGACAGAGGCATCAGGAATGCATCAATTGTTTTACTTACGTTGACTGATCATGATACGCGGTTTTATCTCATCCGCACATGCCTTTTGTCTTTGACTACTTTGGTTTATATAATTACAAATCATAATATAATCTTAATACGTAGAACAAGTACAAGAGAATCGTATCAAGTTATTTGTAATAAAATTTGACATACATATTTCTTTTATGATGAGCACTTACATTTACATTGAACTTTGTAGATGTAGGTTGGTTTCCTGATGTAGATTGATTTATTCAATTGTCTGGGAAGTCTACAAGCATTGTTATGATGATCATGTTAATTCAGTAATCTTTGTCAGTTTACTTCTACAAGCCATCAACAAATTGTACACATTCAAGAAGGACACAACCGGTACTCTAGAGGGAAAAACTGCCACCACAATTTTCATGATTGATAAGATATTATTAAATTTAGGCCAAGATTGACAATGAAGCTCTGCATAAGTGAAGAAATAAGTAATGAAAGCGTGAATCAAAGGGAAGAATTTAATGCCATAAATGCGAGAACAAAGAAGGCTTTGCGACCTCTGTGATACGCATTGCTCAACAAAGGCAGCGTGGAAGGTGATGTAATATTTGGCAAAGCAGTAGTGCAGCAGTTTTGACGGCGAGAGCTTAAGTTTGGTTTGCTTCTAACCCAACCGAACCGCTAATGAAATGGTGCTGGGCGTCTTAAAAGAATGGGGATTTTATAATCTTGATCTAATATGAGATTTTATTAAAATTTGTTCTGTTTTTTTTTTAAATTTAAATATCATAACTCATTCGACGTTAGACGCTCGACATAAATATTATCAGACGTAATATGTCATTAGTTATCCGACCATAAACAACGATCGAACAATATGTCGTCATATGTTTAGTTGCTAAACATTATATATGATTGAAGTATTAGACGTTGTCGGATACTATTTATCATCGAGTAAAAGATCAAAATATTTAAAATTTTCAAACATGAATCAATTTTTAAACACCCCCTTAATTTGGTCCATCTTTAAATTCTTTCTAACAGATTATTTAACCATTAAAAACATATTTAGCAATATAGATATTAACTCTCACCTGCATTTGCACCACTATGGTGTCCATTATCGTGTCCATTAATAAGCCTATGAAAAGGGGTTTCATCTTCACAATCACTGACTAAATAGCCACGACATTTTAGCATGCCCCTTCAACAATATATGCTGATTGCTGCCTAGAAGAAATTTGAAAAAAATTAGACCAAAAAAAAAGAGGTTCATCAAATATAAATTAATTTCTTTGAAGTTTCTCTAAGGGAATGTATAAAAGGAGATCCATATTTTTAAAAAATTTAATATCATAACTATAAATCGACATTTTGATTCGAAAGAATTGTAAAGATTGATCTAAATTAAGAGAGTATTTGAAATTTTTAATAATCTTTTATTTGATGATAGACTCATTAGACATGTGTCTGATAATGTCTTATGTCAATGATATTCAAAATTTTAGAAGTATGTCAAATTTTAACAAAAACCCTAATTTGGGTCAAAATTTCAAAAAAAAAAAAAACCTTTTGAGTTTTAGTCTCCAACATTGGACGGCTTGTTCTGGACATCTAAAACTTATGCACGGTGGTTACTTTTCAATTTGTGTGATCGTTACAGAATTTCCCAAAATTTTTACGGAAAGGAATATAGAAAATAAATTTCGGAACCATGGAGGATATATTTGTCATTAAAAAAATTATAAAGTCTTGTCACTTATCACCCTAACCGGATGGGACACTCTTTTCAGTCCCTGCCAACAACTTATATAGGTGTATAGCTGGGGTAAATACACAGACATCCTAAGATTTGATCCAAATAATAAACTCATCTTTATTTTTGATAAAGTAATATAAAAATTTTTATTTTAATATTTTAAATATTATTAAGAACCCTATTTTATGTGTCTAAGATCCCGTATTTTTCAATTCTGGGGCGTGTCTACGTTACTTTGATGTCTATGTATTTACCCCGTGTATAGCTCTTCCCGCTGCTCGTGGCCTTCAAGCATACCAATTTTCGAGGATTCTTCCTCCTCTTCTCCGAGTTTCTTTCTCAGCTACGCCTCCAGAACCTTGCGGCACTTGCCATCATTCGCTTTCTTTCCCCTCCTTCTACTGCTACTGGTACTACTCTGGATAATTCTTTCTTTGTTATTTATTTTGGAGCCAGCCAGCCAAGGCTGCCTAAACCCAGATACCCACATTGCGTTAGAATTTATCTTTGTAAATTTTATTAATAAAATTCTACTGATTCTTTATTTGGGAAATTATTAATGGCAGGTATAGTTGAAACTTTGAACGTTATTGGTTAACATCGAGTAGACTCTGCTTCATAATTTCGTTATAAATCTTCTTTTGTCATTTTCGTTATACTTCTTTTATTCCGAAAGTTAATCTCGATTATAAAATTAAATTCTGCTGTATTGGTTGAAAATTTTTCCAGTAAATTCTTTTGTGTGTTTTGTATTGATATGAATAAATAGTTTTCTGAGTGGTTCGCTAGAAAATTTGTCTAAATTTTGAAATGCATTGATAAGCACATTACAGATGGATAGCTGAAACATATCCGTCTTGTACAGCCAATGTTTTGTTTTATCTTTGTCTTGCTTTCAAGAACATAAAACATATTGATGGGTTTTTGGTCTAATTTTCCCCAAATATAAGGAGATTCTTCTTGGATGGAGATTTAAGTGGCGATGCAACGAAGATTTAGTCCAAGAATTAATAAGCTAGGTGATGACAAGAGACTACTTTCTGGCAATGATCAGCAGGAGGTACTGGATGCTCCCACAGGGCAAGGCCGACGAGTAAGCCCAAGGCTTCGGAATATACCTGATTGCAAGAAACCATATTATGGTAGTGGTAGCAAGAAGAAAAGTGAATCTCAAGATATTTTTAGTAAGAAAAAAACTAAATTTGATCGTTCAATTGAAATATGCCAACTTAAGAAGGCTAGAGAATTTGTAGAGGATGAAGGCTATGGCAGTCACACGAGTAAGGGGTCTGTGCCTAGTGAGAATGTTAAAAGAGAGATTGTAAATTCAGATGATGGTGATTTGAAATGGACAGGATCTGGTAATGGCATAATAGATAAATTAGGTAAAAGCACATTTCTGAAGGTGAAGGAGACATTGAGGTTACTCAATTTACATTTCCTCCGAAATTTTCAGGTAATTCTCTTTGACAAAGAGCTTTATCAAAAATTAAGCACTCATGTAGAGACATAATTATCTACTAAAAATTGAATAATTATAAAATGCTTAATTGTTATTTTCTATATCTTTATTTGTGTCCCTTGCTTTAATAATGCGACATTATGTTGTTATGGATGTTGTGATAGTTTCTAAGTCTTGGCTAAATGATTTGTCTCTTGCATGTATAAGAATTTTGAATCTGTAGACGATATTTCTTTCCAAAAGTTGGTTACTTTGTCAATTTAGTTAATGGAAACATAACTATTGCAGTTGGACAAGTATGTTCGTATTCTTGATAATTATACATGTTAATTGGGAAAAAGAATGCACAACAACCATATGAAAGTCAAATTTGCTGTAGAATTAGAGGAATAGTGATATGAATACATGATTAAACACGCTTATTGTTATTGCTTATGAATATTGTTGACATTTGAAAAAATTGTCATCCAAATGTACTTTTGGACTTTAGTTCTTAACCTTTTGGGAGAACCTTGATTTTAGTGAGAGCTGATAAAAATAAATAATGCAATCAAATCTATATTTAAGATTTCATGCATTATGCATAGGGTCAAGAGGTTGGCACCTTAAGTGTTTTGAATTTCTGTTTACCTATGTTATATGTAAGCCTTTTTTAGTCAAATATTTATTTTGAACTTGATTTTAGTATTGTTTGATGTGATATCTTGTAAATGGTTATATTTTTGTTTCATTACTAGTTATATTTGTGATGTATCTTGGGTCATGTAATGAATTATATGACTTATTATCTAAATTTTCTTGAGATACCCCTCTGCTCTTTCCAATTTATGATTTGATATGTATTTTTGCTACTGTAACTTAGATTAGCTGCTAGTTTCTCCCTTTTCCAACTATAGTAACAAATATAAGGAAGTTTCTCTTAATTAATAGCTAATACATGCTTATGCATAGGAAGAGGAGAAGATATGCAGGAAGGTGGAGGTTTGTGATCTACAATTTTTTAATGCTTCAAAAACCTAATTGAGGATCTTGACCTTTAATTTCTTTAGTTTTATTCTATATAGTTAATAAAGATATTTTTTCTATCATAGGTGCAATCCATAAGTTTATCAGCATGCTTATTGATTCTGCTTTTATATGTGGCATTTTTATGTGCTTCACTTTTAGGCTCGTATTTATTGTAGCATATTTTTCCTGTGTGGACCTTATGAATATAAGTGCTACATGTGTTCTATGTTTGTTATATTATCATTTTAGTTTTTCACATTTACTTGTTCTTAATCAATTGTCATTGAGAATCATCTTTTTATAAGAAACTGAAAAAACTATATTGATAAAAAAATCATTTTGAAGCTAGGTATTTATTTGTATATGTTTTAATACTACAGGAATATTTAGGAAAATTTTGACACATTGCATTATACAACATCTATTCTTCATCTTATTCACTTATTATTTTTTCGTTTTCATTTCATGCAGACAAAGAAAATCAATATCTTTGACTTTGACAAAAACATCGGTCAACTACCAGGTTGGTGAATGATAAAACAATGTATTTGCAACATTTACAAGTCATATTTATTACAAATTTGACATTCAACGTTATAGTTTTGACATTTTATGTTTTAAATATCTGTTCTAGCAATGTTCCCATTATCAATATTGTAGCCAGGTCCCCAGCATATAATTTAAGAAGTTTTTGTTTTGCGGCCCTTATATTGAAAACGTAGGGAGGACAATAAAATGATTGATGAGTTCTCTCATTTCCAGAGGGGGTAGACATATCATGGTACATTATGGCCTAATTAGTATGCGTAGTTTATTTTTGGGATGTTTTCCCGTACTACTTTTTAAGTGTCTTATTTTTTTGGGGAATTTTACGGTCATTAGCTTTAGAATGCTGGGAGATATCTAGTACCTTTGTGGACCACTGTTTCACCTTTGTATTCCATTTTACCATTACTGTTACTGTGTTTGTTTCTTGTAAAAAAGGAACTTGCAATCATCCAAGTATCTTGGCTAAAGAGAATTTTGGTTTTGCCTTTTTGCAGGTACTGAAGTTGGGAATCAATTTTTTTTCTCTCGAGCTGAAATGGTGGCTGTAGATTTTCATGGAAAATGGTTGGGTGGAACCAACTATGAGAGAAAAGCTTCTAGAAAATTGGTACTATATCTACAATTAAGCCCTTTCTAAATGGTTAAAGACATTTATTTAGTTTACTTTAAGCTTTTGGGTTAGGTAATTAACTTCGTATAATGATAAAGTTAACCAATTGCTCTTGTATTTGAATTTTTTATTGCATAATTAATTATATTATGTTATTTCTCTGGTTATGATTATGGTTGAATTTGTGGTCATACTCGTATTTGTATTCAATTCGCAAGCACGGCACATGAGAGGGCGTGTTAGAACTTAAATAATATTGTTTATCTATTAGCTGAAACTTTTTGGTCAAGTAGCAACTTAACACATTGTGATTTTTGCACTTGATTTTTTATGTACAAGTTCTGTTTGTTTACATTTTGCTGTTTATGACATCTACATAAAGCTGTAAGCTTAAAAAATATTGTTTTAATTTCCCAACCATGCTATAACATAAAGCCATACCCTGCCCTTCTAGTTACATGCCTTAAATACCATAGATTATTGTTTTCTTTCTTGGACAGTTATTCCTTCACAATCTATTGAAACCATATTTTTCTTGCTGCTTTGGAATTTCAATAGCTTCACTTTAGATTTTTCAAAGTTCAATTTGCTGCCTAAAATCCTCAAGCCTATCCAAACACAATTTCATCAAATAATCCTTTCATTTTCTTGAATGCTTGGTCTGCTTATGAAATACCAAATTGTTAAGTGGTTGTATTTATCTTTTGTTTTAAGATGAAGGTTTAAAATGGGGTGTCTGGCACTAGGGTCAAGATTTTCGTTTATTGTGATATAGAATCATACACAATATTTTTGTCTTATGTTAACAAACTTAACTAGATAGTATAGGTAGGGGTCATTTATTTTATTACATTACACTTCAAATCATTCCATTTAATCTTCTTAAAGAGATAATTTTTGATGATTTGTTACTCATTAAACTTAAATTAAATTTGTTAATACAGTTCTGTTGTTTTGTGTTACAAGTTGTTGATTGTTGGGCTGATAAAGATGCCTCTAGATATACTGGTTTTAAGTACTGTTTGAAGCGGCTTAAAAAGAACAAAAAATGGCCTCAAAAGACCAGGTTCCCATTCTGCCATTTTTAACTTCTATAAAATCTTTATTGTATTGTTATCCATCACAATGCTGATATTGGAAATTTAATCTAGTAATATACAGGGAAGAGTGTTAATACTTTGAAAATTTATACATGTATTCTATTACTATGTTTCATTTATTATTATTTTTCTTTCCTGTGGCTGTCACAGGACTGCATGCAAAAGTTAGTTAATCTTTCAGAAGAATAACCAAACACATGAATGGGTTGAATGGGTGATGTAATGTGCTCCATTTGCAAATGCATAGAGACGGATTAGGTTTAGATTGAATTTTTTATTCAGATAAATATATAAAATAACCATTAAATTAGAAAAATAAAAAACAAAACTACAGAATAATCTAGAATAAGATGCATTCTCTCTTTTGCGAAAGAAAAAGGCTAGCCTCTTAGTTAACCATTCAGAGGTATAACCCAAGACATGATTGGGTAGATACAGAATATAATGGTTCCCTGATGTGTGTCAAGCCTGAATATGCATCATTCCCACACTTGACTTGAGAGTTGAATTCATGTTATCTTTAAGACAATGTTGTGGTAGCATTTTTTTCAACTTTTAGTTTTCTTTGAGCTTGATTGGCAATTGCATTAGTGTCTCCAAAATTGTTGCTTATAGTGCTTTTCTCATTTCTAGTTTGACTTCTTATTATAGGTTTGTGGAAAAGTTTCTAAAGTTCCTCATGGATCAACCAGGTATGAATCTATGATCTGCAATTTAAATGAACAATAAAATATTTTTCATGTGCATCTGGTATGTCATTTGAACTTAGGGAACTTTTTGGTTTTTTAAGGCTGGTGTGCATGGACATCTCTTGTGGTCTAGAAGATATTTATATTCCTGCAACCAATGCTTTTGGTAATCCACCTGTTGCACCTTCAGGCAAGTTCACCTAGCTAAATATATCCAGGTGAAAAACTTGTGCTTGACTAGATAGGATTAAATGTTAAACATAATTACATCTTTCATTCTTTGGAGTACTTTTATTAACATAGGCTTTATCTATGATCTTCATATAAATATCTTTCATTTGTATCTGTTTAATTAATGTACATTTTCTCTCCAGCTTCCTGTGTGCTCTTCTTTCCTGTTTAGATGTTTCTCTCTTAGGCAGAAACACTTGTACCTTTTCTTTTACTTTTTACTCCTTTTCGTCTTTATTTATTAGCCTATGTTGGTTGACTTTTTGAAGCATATTTCTTTTGTATGCAATTGTTAATAACTGAATCTGAAAACTGCAGGCTTTACATATATCAAGTCTATTCAAGTTGCAAAAAATGTGATTGTCCCCCCAAATGCTCCTGGATGCAATTGCAAGGGAAGTTGTACCAATCCAAAATCTTGTTCTTGTGCTCAACTTAATGGTGTTGACTTTCCGTATGTTCATGAAGATGGTGGCAGGTGAGATTTGAAATTTGAGTTTAATGTCAATGATGTAAAATGGTAACTCTAGATATTTTACTACAACAATGCTGGGACTTAATTGAAGTTATTACCCTAGAACAGTAGAAAAGATTCTGTAGCAGACTGCCTTTGGTTTTGTTTTATACTTTGTTGAGGTGAGTTAGGTAAATCATAAATAAATGTATGATATATCTGTGAATCATGTTTGCTAATTTTACTTTTCAGAGAATCATGTTATGCCTTTTAGGTAGATTAATAAAACTGTTGTTTCAACTACTTATTTTTCTTTTGCCATTTTGCTTTATCAAGGCCAATACTTCCTGTCAAGCTATATGTGAAATTGGGAAAGTATCTTTTCCTCACTGTGACACAGTTGTGTAACCAACTATTTCTTTCATCAGAACATAAAATTGGTTGACTCGTTGTTCTACTTGCTTTCACAGCTCTTTAAACAAATATTTTGGCAATTAGCATGTTAATTTAAAACACAATTTTTGCTCCATAATTTCAATCATATTTCCTTTTTAACACTTCTTAATTTGCTGATTTTTGGCGCCATGTTTACTTGACTATTTTCTTATATTTTCTTTTACAGATTGCTTGAAGCAAAGGATGTCGTTTTTGAATGTGGTCCAGGATGTGGCTGTGGACCTGGTTGTGTCAATCGAACCACTCAGCAGGGATTGAAGTATCAACTTGAGGTATGGTATTTGCAATAAGTGATATTCGTGTGTATAACTATAGTAAGTTTCGTTATATTTATTAGTCTTTCTTTGTATAGGTTTACCATACAAAAGAGAAAGGGTGGGCTGTTAGGTCTTGGGACTTTATTCCATCTGGGGCACCTGTTTGTGAATACACTGGAGTTCTTAGGAGGAGTGATGAGTTAGATAATGTTACTGAGAATGACTTCATCTTTGAAATTGATTGTTGGCAGACAATGAATGAGATAGGTGTGAGAGAGGTAATAATTTGATTGATCATATATTTTATATTTCTCTTGAGTGATTGAATTTCATTCTCAGCTACAGTATTACTGTCCTATCATCATTGCAATAACTGTAAAGGAAAAATGAAAGAAAAAATATCATCTCTGTCCATATGTTCAATTGAAATGTCAATATATGACATGACTACTTTAACAAGATATATCATAGCCTATGAATGTGGTAAGAGGAATTATTAAAAAAAAAAATTGCTTTGTCAGTGAAAGTTTTATGGATCTCTTTCATTCTTTAAATTCTGTCTTATTACTTGCTATGATAGTCAATTAAGGGTTATTTGTGATGTGGATCAAGCATGCTTGTTTAGAATTAGCAGTTGACAAATGCTTTATCTAGGTTATGAAGTTTCTGTCTAAAAAATCAGCAAATTTAAATTTACTAATCCTGTTAGGTAATCCTGTACCTAACTATTAAAGGCTTAAATATTCAAGTTAAACCCATACCTACAAGCTTAAGCTTGTAGGAAAGTGGCAAATTTAACATGGTATCAGAGCCATAGTGACCCAACGGTCTAGGTTCGAATCCCCTCCATGTCATTTAATTAAAAAAATAAAAAAATTATTGTTTGGCCCACTTGTAAGACCCGCTGAGGCATGTGAGGCTCGATTCGGTCCACGTTGCAAGTCACGTGAGGCCCTTGCACGTGAGGGGGCGTATTAAAGGCTTAAATATTCAAGTTAAACCCATACCTATGGTAACTGAAGAGTATTTGAAATATTATTGATTGATATATTACAAAGAATAAGAACAATAATTTATAAGGTTTACAGAGAATAGAAAAGGAAAGACAATAATTAACATTCCTAAATTGCTAATTCTATATTTACACAATATAATTCCTAAGAATCCTCCACAGATCTCTACCCCGATTACTCTCCACCAAATCCTCCTTGATTCCCCATATCACATAATTAATAACTAATCTTCGAGAATCTTCAACACTAACAGTTTGAAGGCTGAAATTTGTAATAATTTATTAATAGTTTTATGTGCCAACTTATTACACTAGTGGGTTTTAGATGCACTTTTCCTCAATTGTCCTTCAGCTTGCATGTCAAATAAAAGTTGAATACTTTGTGAACTTGTCGGAAAGGTTGAAGAATTTATAGATATAAATAGAAAAAATAAAATTGAAATAGTAAAAAATTAACTGCATAGCTTCAATTCAAGGTATCATAGTTGTTTGAGATAATTTATTTCTGCATGTAGCATAGTGTCTGAACCTTATCAGGATTGCTTTTATTGACAGCAGTCAGTATTATTCACTTTTTATCTATTTCTTATTAATTATTTAGCAAACTCTATTGAATAAATTCCTTTAAAATGTTTTTTTTTTTTTTTACCCTTTTAACAGAGGCGATTATGTAACGTGTCAGTACCTACAAGTAATCTTGTGAAGAAATCCAATGAAAAAGTATTAGATTCTTCTCCAGAGTTCTGCATAGATGCTGGTCTATATGGTAATGTTGCTAGATTCATTAATCATAGCTGCGAGCCCAATCTCTTCGTGCAATGTGTTTTGAGCTCTCACCATGATATTAGACTTGCTCGAGTGGTATTATTTGCAGCAGATGACATCCCTCCTATGCAGGTTAGGCTCTATAAGTAATCTTTATTCATTTTATTCTTATATTTAACTTTTTATCCTGCATTTTCTTCATTTGATGTCATATAGAAAACTTACCTAGATATCTAATTTTAGTATACAATCAGATTTACTTTGGTTCTAATGTGCACTTGGATTCGTATTGAGTTATTATTTTTTCTTTCTGCACTATGGCTTCAGTTAGTGGATTAGTCAGCTGAAACCTTCATATTTCATTTAAATTAATTTTCTGTAGGAACTGGTTGGTTACCATGGTCGAGGACACTTTTTATTGCTAGTCGTTGAAATATGTTGGTGTTTCTCAACGAACAACTACTGGATATTTAGTTTTGCCATTAGTAGTATATCATGTTTTTGCAATCAACCATAGATTTTGTTTTATGTGTTAATTTAATTAGTTAGAATATTAGAATGACTCGAAGTTGTTCAATGCTGCAAACAGGAACTTACATATGATTATGGTTATGAACTTGATAGCGTTGTTGGTCCCGATGGCAAAATAAAGAAGTTGCCTTGTAAGTGTGGTACAGCTGACTGTCGCAAGCGTTTATACTAGGCAGATGAAATTCTACATTTTGGTAAAATCTTAATCAGCTTCCCTTACCGGAGAAGAAACGTTAATATCTCAATGTCTGGCTTTGCTTTCAATTTATATGATGAAGAGTTTGCACATATCAAAATTCTCAACATACTATACTGATACTAGAATGTCTTTGTGAGAAAATAGGAAAGAATAGAAAGGGAAAAATAAATATAATAATTTAAAGATGTCGATACAGTTGGACAAAGTACATTTTTCCTTTTTCCTTTCCGTTTTCTTCCATAGTCAATGCTGTAAATTGAGAAGCATAAAAGAGTAGTATTGATGTAATTTTGATAATTAAATTCAATTTTCCAAGTGCATTTCAATTGTAAATTCACATTTGTTAACTCCATGTGAAAAGTATTTGGGACTAAAATTTTTTGAAGTTAATCTTCTACTGGAATTTGGAGATTTTATTTCTTTGCTATGTATTTGTGTGTGTTTACAAGGATCATTCTATGATATTGGAATGTACTGATTTCGGCTGTCAAGTTCAACTGTTTTTGATGTAGGATGAGAAGTAAATTAAATTAAATATAGAATTTGAACAAAAATAAATTAAAGAATTTAGAAGTTAAAACACTAAATTGAGAATATTTAAATGAGTACTCAAACCGAAATTCTTAATCTTTTCGCACATTTTTCCCCATTTGCATGTGAAAAACATGAGTAGAAATCAATGTAATCATATGAACTAATTTGAAGTAATGGGTAAATTAATTAGTATTCTTAGATAGAGTAAAATCTTAGATTTCATTATTGATAATAGGAGAAAGACAAATAAAATAAGAATGTAATTTTACTACACTTTAATCTTTGTCTGCCACATTGTATATATTATAGTTTCAAATCTATAAATCAAGTGGATGTTCAAAGAAAAGTAACACTAGATTATGCTAAAGTTAAAGAAAAAAAAAAATGATGCCCAATTCTAGTCTAAGGAATAGGTTTAGGATATGCTTTCATAAAGATGGTTTTACTTCTTACTTTTCCATTTGAAAGATCAATCACTAGTATAAATTCAATTCATCTTACTAATTTTATCCTAATCACCCTTATAAAATTCATATTTATCAAAGTTAATAGTGAGATTGCAAACTAATGCATCATAAAAACTGACATGTTATTTATTCTTTTTTAATTTTATTGTTTATTTTCATCTATCTATTCACTTATCAAACAAAAACATAACTTCATTGACACGTTTGTCATATTCAAAGGGAGAATTGTAGCCAGCAACACTATAAGGCATAATATCTCCTTTACTTTTGTTGACTGTGGATGATTCCCATTTGGTGGCCTTGAGACTTTCCTTCAATGCCAAAGCTTGAGTTGGGATGTTACTGTCATCCATGAAGCCTCCAAATCTCCTCACAGCTGCATATTTGTGTTTAGGCAGCTTCACTGGGAATGCTTGGCCTGATTGAGGAGGCTTCTTTTGATACTTCCGTGGAAGGTAGAAATGGACAACAAATGATGAGTTGCAGAAGGGTCCAGTTGATGGAATTATATTCACCAAAACTGGTGCTGTCATGTTGATCTTGGCTGCTTCATCGTTGTTGCCTTGTATATATGCGAACAAGCTGGTAATTAAAAGATGAAATATTTAGCTAATATAATGAGATTTAAAGAGTATATTTCAAAGTCTTTAAATTTGCTTAGTGGGTTAAGAATGATTAGTTATTTAAATGGTTCAAAAAGGTGATGACTTCTGGTCCTAGGAATCTAAAGTCATTAAAAACAAAGGTTAAGGATTCATTAATGTGGATTAAATAGCAAATCTAATATAAATTAATCAACTAACAAATGATTACACGCCTCCAAAGTAAACTTAATTTACACAAAAGAGAGACTTACATGTTGAAGCCTTTCCTAGTAGCATCCATGTAAGAGGAAGAATTGATAGGAGGAGTTGAAACCCACATTGCATCTCTATAGCTTCTAATTTCAAACTCTTTTTGGCTATCAATAATCTCATATGGAGCACACTCAAGCTGCTTACAGTTCCTTGGCAATTCAAATCCCTTGCCTTCACTTGCCTCAAACATAGAGATAGTACACATAGCCCCCACCAAAATGCCCAAGCCAATCCATGTTCCTGTCAAACCCATTTGCTTCAATGCCTCCAAAATAGCCTCTATGTTTTCTTAACTTCGATAATAATCTGAACCTTAAAGAGTATCCAATAGTTTTATATATATATATATATATATATATAGATGGGCATGCAATGCCATGTTTGTGGTGAGCATTAATCTCTTGTTTTGATCATTTATTTGAGTGGCTAGAAGAACTGCAACGTTGCATCATGTGTTCTCTCTCTAGGGCTGCTACTTTTCCTATTTGTTTGACATTCTCGGTTACTTTTGTGAAAGTAGCCAAAACCTTGATAGAGACTTGTAAATAGCTCTTTGACCAATCAACACAGGAAGGAAAGAGATAGAATAATATCTCCATACATCTTTGATGAATTATACACATTCCTTTACCTTCACCTTTCAGTGCCCCAACCACTTTTAGTTTTAGGCCTAGGGAGATGAATGGTTTCTGTTCATTATAATTACTAAGGGCAAATTGTAAAAGTTCTCTTTAAATTTTGGACTATTGATGACAGTAGTTCAGTAAAAATAATACAAATACGTTGTCGACTTGTCAGAGTTAAGTCAACATGACGTACCAAAATGTCATACAACATCCGAATACAGAAACCATTCATTCATTTTCAGTCTATTGATCTAAGGGGGGACTGTGTTGCTTTTACCAAAATATGTTATCTTCATTCATTTTCCAAACCTCAAAGGAGGTCTTTATAATTTGCCCTTCTAAATCTATCCTTGCTAGCATTTTCTTGAGAGTTGAACGAGTGAAAAAGCAATTTACAAATAGCCCCTCCATCTTTACGCTCATTACCAGTGGATGATCAACGCAAGCCCTACAACTTATTGCCTTACTGGAAAATATTTGAATCGGATGATGCTTGAATTTGTAAATTTTATTTTTCACTCTTACAAACTCAAACAAAGTTAAAAAGAAACGTTTATACACATGAAGCATTTCCAGTAAATTGAGAAAATTAAATTAAATCTTTGATTAAAAAGAAAATTACACAAACATCCATGAGATTTGGATTAACTCCCTTAAAACTAGAGATTTAAAAAATTAACACTTTTGACTATGTACCCGTAAGCTAAATTTTCAGGTGTCTACATTTATTTAGCTCAAATTTTAAGGGTGTTAAGGTAAAGATCTCTTTTATTAATTTTTAATCTTTCTTGTCATCGCAATAAAAGTCATAATCTTACTAAATTGTCATGCCAATTGAAATAAACTCATGCATCTTATGATGATCATGTTTGTAATCATCTATAATGCATCAATACATATGAAATGATTATTAGTTATATAAATAAATAAATATATATATATATATATGCTTATTTTAATTAATTAGATTACTCCAATATTATTCATTTTCTAAATCTAACTTTAGTTGATACATTGATAATCCCAAAAAGGGATAAGTTTTTACAATTAAATACTTCATTTTGCTACTAATTACAAGAGTCTTGTGCAAATATATATATATTTTTTAAAGAAGTGCATTAACACTTGTGTTGAATTTCAAGTACATTTGAGTAGTAAATTAATTAATCTACCAAAGTTTCATCTATTTATGGACATAGAGCAACTATATAAGAAAAGAAATTGACATTTGTAAGATTTTTTTTTTTTTTTTTTAACAACCCATATTGATCAAATACTATCATCAAGTCCCAATAAGAGAAGTTTAGAAATTGATTTTCTCCTTCCCTGAATTTCGTATAAGAGTCCCCTCATCAACATTCAAAGCCCAAGTCTCACGATTTTTTAAAGAATTACAAAAATGACACAAATTAGACGAAACATTAAAAGAATTATCATGTTTCCAATAAATTTTGAAGTCATGACAAGTGGCGTAGGCAAACAAATTTTTTGACTAGATTAAATTATTAATATAGATAAATCTTGACTATATGATAAGATTTTATTAATGAAAAAATATTTACGTCAAGATAAGGGAGGATATAATGAATCTAACCCCACAAAGCTATATATATGATTTATATATTAAGTGAGAGAAAATGACTAAAAGGTTGATGAAATTTATGTTTTTAAAGAGAGTAAAGTCTTACAGAAAATAAAAGTATTTTAGTCATATACACGCAGGCTACGAGGGAAAAATAAAAAAAAATGATTTAAAGTTTATGCTAATTTAGTAAATAGATGTAGATTTTTCTTTTTTTCTTTTTTTGATAAAATAATACAAAACAATGTATAAAATTTATGATAATTTTATAAATAATTGTTAATTCATAAACATTTAGAAAACTTAATTTTTTTTTTCAAAAATTTGCAAGCTGACCTAGCCCACAAGTAATTCTAACACTAGTCACAATCATCGAACATACTAAAAGATGTTTAATAGATCATTTTGGACGATTGGGTTATAAATTATTTAAATCTTTTGATTTCTTATATATATAAATATATATATGACTATTTAGAACAAGGATTTTTGTTTGATTTTCTATTTTATTTTTGTTTCTTTTTATTATCAATTTATAATTCTATAAATAAGAAAAAATATATATATAATTTCTAACATGTGTAATCTTACCATTCAACAATTTTTTTTTTTAAGATAAGGTTTGTAATATATATTTTTGAAAGATGTAGGTTAAGATACATAATTTGTTTATAAATGTTGGGATATAACCTCTAACTACAAGTAACGACATGACAGATTATAAATAAAGATTGGGGGTAAATACATAGACACCCCCAAGGTTTGGTCTAAGTAACAAACTCACCCCTGTTATTCATAAAGTAACATATA